>ML792792.1:768964-791285 GCA_009831015.1 Picea engelmannii | reverse complement strand
ATTAACTATCCTACTTATGATAAGGAATTGTATGCATTGGTACAAAGTGTGAAAAAATGGAAACATTATTTGTTGGGGAAAGAAACCATTGTTCACACCAATCATCAACCACTGCAATACTTACAATCACAGACAAAGCTACACAACAAGCTAGGCACTTCAGATGGATGGGTTTTCTTCAACAGTTCCACTTGGTTATCAGGTATAAGAAGGGAATTTATAACAAAGTCGTTGATATGCTTTCAAAGCCTATTATTAGTGCTTCAGTTATTCTTAAGCATAGTCATATCATGCATGAAAGTTATGTGGAGCAATATGCTTTGGATACTGATTTCAAAGAAGTATATGAAACTTTGTGTCATTCTAACCATGTTGAAGAATTGGATTACCATGTGCATGATAATCTTTTGTATCATCTTGGCAAGTTATGTATTCCACTGGGAGAAAGAATCAACATTATAAGAGAAGCCCATTCTTCTCTTATTGCTGGTCATTTTGGTGTAGGCAAGACAGTGGCTAATTTGCAAAGATACTGCTACTGGCCTAAAATGAATGAAAGTGTTTCACAATATGTTCGAGGATGTTCATTATGTGCCACAAGTAAACCTAGAAATCAAAATTTGGGTTTGTATACTCGACTTCCAGTTCCTTCTCGTCCTTGGGAAAGTATTTCCATGGATTTTGTAGGAGGTCTACCTATGTCTAGACGAAATCATGATTATCTTTATGTTGTGGTTGATCAATTTAGCAAAATGTATTTTTTTATGCCTTGTACTAAGCAGGTTATAGCTAAACAAATGGCACAAATGTTCTTTCAAAATGTTTGGGTGCATTTTGGATTGCCTAAATCCATTATTTCTGATTGGGATTCTCGATTTGTTGGAAGTTTTTGGTCGAGTTTACGAGCACTCATGGACACCAAACTTAACAAGAGCACAACTTTTCATCTGCAAACAGATGGTCAGAAAGAGGTGGTAAATCAAACAATGGTGCATCTTCTTCGTGCTTATTGTAGCAAGCATCCTAAACTTTGGAATGAGCATTTACACTACATTCATCATGCTTACAATCGTGCTAAGCACTCTTCGACTCAAACGTCGCCATTTGAAGCATGTTTTGGCTATTTGCCAAAATATCCTTTAGATTTTATCTTTGGGAAGGATATTTCTATCGATGGTCAATATGACATTGATAGGGAAAAAAAGTTCATTGAACAAATTCAGTCGATACATCAAGTGGTGCAAGAGCAATTGGAAAAGAGTCAAGCCAAGTACAAGACGAGACATGACAAGCATCGTGTTGATCACAGTTTCCAAGTTGGAGATGAAGTTTGGCTTTACATAAATAAGGAGAGGTTTAAAGGAGAAGGTAAAAAATTGAAACCAATTCGATATGGTCCTTTCAAGATTATCGACAAGATTGGTAACAATGCCTTTCGTTTAGATTTGTCTCCTTATATGCAAATGTATGCAGTTGTTAATGTTGAGAATTTGAAATTGTATGAGCCTCCGTTGATTGATGATCATGGAGAGAATGTTCATATTCCTTCTATAGATGATTTTTCCCCAGAATATCTTACAGAATTGCCTTAAGACACCGTCCTTGACAGGAGAATGTGAACTTCAAAATGAGGAAATGTGGAGTATCTTCGAGTTGGTCTTAAAGGAACAAATCCAAGCAAATACAAGTGGATTGAGGTTGGAAGAGTGAGGGAACTATACCCTCATCTTCAAATAGACTGAAAATAGTCTTTTGGAGGTCCAAAAGCTTCCCAATGGGGAGGTGTGATCAGGGGATCAAATTTTGCTCAAAAATTCAAAGTTCTCGGAATTTCTTCAAAACAAATAGGAGTGTAGCCCTCATCATCATTAACCCAACGCAACTCGTTTGGGTTCAAACGGATGTCGGGAGCGATAGATATCGCGATCTGTTCGAATCGTCAAACAGGTAAAAAAAGGGGCATTGACTATGCAGTCTGTACAAGCTGATGTGGTAGAGGCCGTACAATGATGTGGTAGAGGCCATACATCTGTATGTTGAAGTGGCATATGATGATGTGGCAATTTCAAATTGGTAGCTGAGGGAAAATGACATTCTGACATGTGGCATTTAATAGACGAATGGTATGGTGCCACGTGGCCCAGTCATGGGCTGCAACGTGGCACCATTGTATTGGTTGTTTGTTCAAAATTTTATGGAGTCCACCGGACTCGAACCCCGGACCTCCATGCACATGCAACGCTTTAGCAATGGCTGCCTAACCAACATACCACACATTGTTACTTGTTATGTATATGGGTTATAATGTATTTGAATTCGTTTAATGTGTAATATGGCGGGGGGTCGGGCCGGGACTTAGCCCCGGCCTGCGGTTATATTGTGTATTACATATGACCATAGTTAAACAATTGCATGTGATTATTTTAAACATGTTCAAAGCCGCGGTTGTATTATTACCATATGACCATTGTATAAATGGAGTTTGGCGCGCGCATATCTTTAAATGGAGTTTAGCCCATGGTTTCGGGTGCCAATACATATGACCTTGCCATGGAGCATGCAGGAGTTTGGTATTGTTTTCAAATGGTTGAGTTTTTTGCACCGACACTTTTTGCTCCCACAACAAATTTTGGAACATAGCCCTCTTTTGAGATAGTGCACGGTCATATGGACCCATGTGCCCATGAGTTTGACGGTTAGGGGATGGCACGCCCATAACCGTCTTATAGTTCACACTGTTTGTGTGGTTGCATCTGGTGCTAGGTTTTTACACTTAAATAAGCGTGTAGGCTAGGTTGGCCACACAGAGGTGCGTTTTGTAGATGTAGAGACAACAAGCTTGAAGGGAGGACTTCCAGGAAGCCTATCTTCTTCAATTTTTGGCCAAATGAGGTGCCGAAAAAGACCAGTTAGGGGTTTTTGGACATTCTAAAGCCATTGGAGCAGTCTATTTGTCATTTTGAGCATTGTAAATCACATTTTTGAGCACTTTGGGTAAATAATACAAATGATCCATTGGAAGCTGGACCAGGAGATGTAGCCCAAGAGAGGGGTGAACTCCTTTATCATTTTTTTTGTTATGTGTTTTCTGTTCATTGTTTATGATGTTGTTTATATGCCTCTTGAATGAGTAAATCCTATTAAAGATGTGTTGCAAAGTTGATCCATTTTCTTTTAACACATAAATTTTACTTGCAAATATTTTCAAGAATACAAGTCTTCTTCATTTTTAGATCAAACAAAGAAGAATAAGAAGCATATGATGAAGAAGAAGAACTAGGAAATGAACAACAAGAAGAATAAGAAGAAACATAATGCCAAGATACACAAACACCATCCAAATTTGTACATAAAAATCATCTAGAAAACTTAATTCTTGGTGATAAAAAAGCTAAGACTCAGACTAGGATAAAACTGGGAAATGGTTTTGGGGAGATGAATCTCTCTTTACTCTCCAAAGTAGAGCCTAAATGCTTTGTATAATCTCGTGATGATCAAAATTGGGTGAAGGCTATGGAATAAGAGTTAAATCAGATTGAGAAAAATGAAACATGGGAACTTGTCCCAAGACCCAAAGATAAAAATGTGTCTGGTACAAAATGTATATTCAAGAGTAAGTTGAATGAAGATGGAAAAGTAGTAATAAATAAAGTAAGAATGGTTTGTAAATGGTATGCTCAAGTAGAAGGTATTGTCTTTGAAGAAAGATTTGCACCTTTTGCAAGGCTATAAACAATTAGAATGTTTTTGGAATTTGCAAGCTTAAAATTTTTTAAAGTATAACCAATGGATGTCAAGTCAACATTCTTGAATGGGGATTTAGAGGAAGAAGTGTACATAGAACAACTTGAAGGGTTCCTATTGTCAGAAGATGAATATTATGATTGCATATTGAAGAAAGAACTTTATGGATTAAAGCAAGTCCCCAGAGGATGGTATTCAATACTTGACAAGTACTTGCAACATAAATCCTTCAAAAGAGGAATAAAAAATAACAATATTTACATCAAAACATATAATGTACAAATGTTGATCATTTTTTTTTTGTGGATGTGATGAAATAAGACAAAAGTTTGCAGAAGAAATAAAAAGGGAATTTGAGATGTCCATGCTTGGAGAATTGTCATTCTTTTTGGGACTACAAATTACTCAAATGAGCAAAGGCATATTTATTTCTCAGACCAAATACATCAAATATATGTTGAATAAGTTTGAAATGGAAGACTGTAAACCTATCAACACACCCATGTTCATTGGTTGCAACCTAACACGGAACATGAATCCAAGGAAACTGATCAAACCCTATATAGATCAATGATAGGAAACCTACTTTATGTGACAACTTCAAGGCCAGATACAATGTAGGCAATAGTATTATTTGGAAGGTTTAAATTTGAACCTAAGGAAAAACATGTACAAGAAGTTAAAATAATATGCAGATATTTGAAAGGAACATTGGACTTTGGTTTGTGGTATCCCACAAGAAAATACTTCACTCTGACAGATTACACATATGCAGATTGGGCAGGCAGTGTGGATGACAGAAAAAGCACTAGTGGTGGAGAATTCTTTCTGGGAAATAGCACGGTGTCCTAGTTTAGCAAGAAGCAACCATCAATTTCTCTATCCACATCATAAGCATAATACATTGTAGCAACAACATGTTGTACACGGGTCCTCTAGATGAAAACAAAATTAAAATAAATTCATGTAGAGTATGATCATTCTATATCAATTATATGTGAAAATACTAATGCAATAAACCTATCTAAGAATCCCTTCATGCATTAAGAAAAAAACACATTCCAATCAAGTATCACTTCTTGAGAGAGAAATCCACAAAACAACATGTCAAACTGGAGTATATTGGAAAACAAGAATAGGTTGGTTATATATTTAAAAAACCTATTCCTATAGAAGTATTTGAGTACCTTAGACAAAAATTAGGGGTGGTCACTATGCCTTCCAATCACTAAAGAAATAAAAGAAGAGAAAAAATTGAAGGGGAGATACAGAAAGAGAGAAGGGAATAAACTCGAGGGGAGAAGCAGAAAAGGCCACTGATTGTAGAATGAAGAGTACAGTGAAATTAAAAGACAACTCCTTTTCCATTGATGTCAAAGGGAGATATTTGCAGAAAAGGGGGAGACTTGCAGGAAGCATTTATCTTAGATGAGAACAAAATGATAAGAGTTTAGTTTCAGATTGTGTTTCCATCAATGAAAAAGGGAGAGTTTGTTGGAAACAGTGTGATCACTGATGTCAAAGGAGGTTGGAAACAAGGATGTGGTCTTACACAAGTAGATTTTTCATTGATGCCAAAGTAGACATGACTTGATATCACTAACAGGAGGAGACTCTGAGGAACTACATATCTACCATGTGTAAATGACATGTCCAAGGATAAAACCAAATAGAGGAAGCATATAGACTACTATTGCATGACTACCCTATGAATGAAGTTGAGAGGAAGAATTTTGGAGAAGTTTCAAAGCCCTCGAATGACTAAGTCTCAAATTAGGATATTATCATGAAGAAAACTTGTGTTTGATTTGGAGGACATTGTCGTTGTTGATTTAGTATAAGAGAATGAATCTAGACCATTAATCATATGGAAAGGATATAAAAGTGTTGGAGTGTGAGGTTGCATTAAGACTCCAATAGAGGTAACTCTGATCTCACTAACTTCATCAATCTATCAGAGTGATTGAGGGAGAGAATATGGATCGTTGACATATGTATGGTCAACTTATAATGTTGTTAGAATATTAGATAGTCGGAGAGTAATTGAACAAATGGAAACTATTGGATAAGGTACAATGATGACCATTGGATTTGTTAGAGTAACCAAGTGTAAGGATGTAATGGAACTCTGATGATGAGAGCCCAAAATTAATGATTTTCATTAGATCAATTAGAGAAGTTGTATCGGTGATTCCTAGAGAATTGATGTCAGTCTAGTCCTATCAAAATGAAGGTAATTAGAGGTTTGGAAGGAATACTTGAGAACAAATTTTGATGATGAGAAGGTACAAAGGCCATAGATTCATTGGAGGATATACCTCAATAATTAGATCTATGTTGATACGCTTCAAATAAGGAGAGTATCTTCAAAGTGACAAGTTGTGACAGCTTGATGGTCAGGGTGATGAGAATACCAGTGTGGAAGATAGCATGTCCCAAAGGGTGACATGTGTTAGACTTTGATTTCATGAAATGAATGTGGGCCCTAGTTGGACATGAAGATATTTAGGACATCATCCTATTCATTGATATTGGCATGACGAGTATATCTATATCATTCATCAGAGAAGTGATGGTCGGAGTGGACTATCATACTTACAACGAACATACTCCAACTATGAGAGACTTCGAGAGCCAATGATGGTAGTTGATTGAAGAGGAGTGATGAAATGAAAACCATAGATCATTGTGGGTCCCAACTGACCATCTCATGAGAATTTTGAGATATGGTAGATAAATTTCATGTAGGTTGAAGGACCGATGTAATCAAAGGCATTGATCTCAGACTCTAAGGATCATTGGATCCATCAGAATAATACATGCCATTAGAGAGGCTCTGGTCGTAGTGGATTTATTTACGAAAGGATGGTTTTTTACAGAGGGGAATCCGAGGGATAACGAGAGGTTGATAGGATGATATATAGATATCTTGGGGACCCAATTTATTCAGGGATATGATTGGACAACTACTGAGCATTGAGGAGTACATTGTGTATTTCAAGAACTGATGGTCTCAATCAACCAATAAAAAAATGAAATCAATGATTGAGATTTAATTGAGGAAATGATTTGACAATTGTTGAGAGTCAAAGTTGTGTTGTGTGGTCTGAGCACAAATTGTGTGAAATGAAAGGGTTTGCTCCAGATTCAATGGAATTTTTTAACCCAATTATATAGAGATCTGAAACTGATATGATGAGAAATATATTTTTATCGACAAACACTTTGGTATGGGATCACATAAATAGCGATGTTAGGATCATTTTGAAAGGGTAATTGGAGTGAGTGAATTCTAAGGGAAGTGGAGCTCTACAAAGGCTCTCGGGAGTGAGAGAAAGTATGTGAAGAAGTGGAAGAAATCAAACAAGTTGATGGATTTCAAGGGGTTCTAAGTTTGTAGAACTAATAAAGTGAAAAGTATGCACGAGTAAGGGAAGCTCTAAAGTTCACGAGTCTAAGGATACCATAAATGAAGGAACGATAATCATCTTAAGGAGTGGTTCAGTGCGTGGAATGACTAGATCATGTGAAGAGAAGTGCTAAAGTTCTGAGGTCAGAATAAATCAAGTAAGATAAATCAAAATCTTATTTACTTTAGGGTGGTGCAAGGGAGGGGAATGGTGTCCCATGCAGTTTGGTGTGTGCAAACATTACAACTAATTTGGTGCTCAACCAGGGGGATCAATGTCTCATATAGGTTGGTGCATGAAAACCTTATTGTTGAGTTGGTGCTTAGTCAAGGATATTAGTATCTCCAACAAGTTGGTGCTTGCAAACATTATAACAGTAGGTTGGTTCCTATAAGATCTTATAAATGACGTTTTGTGGTTTTCTCCCAATTGGGTTTCCACATTAATCTTTGTGTACTATGGTTTTGTGATGATCTCTATTGATATGTTTAATTTTTTTCATTTCTTATGATTGATTACTAATTAAATTGGTAAAGGGAAAATTTATAAAATTTGTCTAATAATGATTCCCCCCCCCCTAGTATAAGTGTATATTCCAACAATGAAAAATTAGTTTTCCTCTAAATTTGACATGAAGGATCCTAGTGATGAAAATTTCATTTTGGGCATGGAAATTAAAAGAGATTGGGAAAACAAGTAATAAAAAAAATTTGTTTTGAACTAGATACAGATCTCAAACTCCCTCAATGGTTAGGGAAAACCATATCTTCCATCCTTGTCCACGAATTACCTGGAGGAGTTGTCACTGTATCGTCATCCCCAGAATCATGAAGTCGTTCTTGTTGTAGTCATCAGAGTTGTCATTTTTGCACATGATGGAGAGTCGTTTGTTTGTCGTCAACCTATTTTGTGGGTTGTGCACAATTTTTGAATCAGATTAAAGAATTTTGTGGGCCTCTTCTCCATGGACAGGCCTCCCATTCCTACCAGTGAGGGTCATTTTTCCAAGAGGGATGATTCCACCCCCTCTCTGGACTTGGGACACTCAGTGGAAAAGAATAACTCCATCATTTTGACTGAGCGAGGATTAGTCAGTAAATTTCTAGGCCTCTAGCCCAGTCTAAAGATAGTTTTAGAATGGATTTCCAAGAACTGGTCTGAGTAGGACCCCATTTCATTTTATTGATTGAAGAGAGAGAACTTATCTTCATATCAATCCATTACTTCATGGGTTCTGGGGGATTGTTCCTTTCTCCCTATACTTTATAATTTAACCCAAATATGGAGATCTCCTCAACTCCTATTTGGATTAAAATTTTGTGCCTCCCCATTATTTTCTAGGGTGAAGACTATTACAAATCGATTGGAAATAATCTAGGTTGTTTTATTACCCATGTCGAACCTAAGGGAAATATCTTCACTTGTGCCAGAATCTGCATAGAAATGGATTTATCAAAGGGTCTTCTTGAGGCGATTCAATTCAATCTAGGGGGTTGGAGTCACCTCCAAGCCTTAGATTATGAGTAGGTTCCTTTCAAATGTAACATTTTTCATGATTATGGGCACTTCGCAAAAAGATTACCTAAATCCAAATAATCTCAACCATTGCATAATAATTAGGATCAAGGATTCAAACAAGTTTCAAGGAATCACAAGAATAAGAATCCCAAGGGAGGCTAGTCTTCTCAAGCTCTCCCTTCTAATAATAGGTTCAAAGTGTTGGAAACTCAAGATGAAAAAAATAAGACTCATAGGAGGAAGACTCTCAACACAATGGCCCAGAGATCGTTTATGAGCAGTAGACGAAAGTACAAAAGAAATCATAAATTTTAGCCAAAGGAAATGCATCCCCACCTGGGGGAATCTCATCTTCACTTGGGGTGGTTATAGTTCCATATTCATTAGATCAACCACCTATTGGGGTTTTGGTGGTCCCCCTAGGAAAGGCCCCACCTCTAGTGGGTGTGGAGAATGGGGATGAAAGGGAAGGAGAATATTAATCTCCCTCATTTTTATAAATATTAAATACGAATCCTCATCCTTCTCCCCCATTAACAAGAGGAAGCAAATCAAATAGAAATCGTAGAGAAAAAGAAGCAGAATCAAGAATCATAGAGGGTTCTCAAAGCACCTTGGATAACATTGTATACAACAATGGTATAGCTTGGCTCATATGTTAACTATGTTTTTCTTTTATATATTCTTATGCAACCAATTTGTAAGGATTTATCCTTGCAATCAAGAAGTAGCAAGTTTGAATACAAGGAAATCTAGGGCTCAGTCATTAAAATTCATCTCAAAAAATTTGGTCTATCTTCATTATAGTATAACTAGCACAATATTAATTTTGAAGAATGTACTTCTACGTGCTTGCACACAAATTTTATTAATATATTTTCACTAGTTTCGGTTTAAAAAAAAAAAGAGATATTAGGAGAATAAGAAACTCTAGTTAAATCAGAGGAAATATGTTGAGACAATATTGCAAAGGTTTAATGCGCAGGAATGTAAACCTGTCAAGGTCCCTATTATTATAGGTGTAAATTTATCTACAGTTCAGTGTCCGATGACATAGGAAGAGGAAGAGTAAATGTCTCATGTTTTGTATTCTAGTGTGGTTGGCAGTTTTATGTATGCAATGATATGTACTATATTGGACATTGCACATGTAGTGGGATTTTTGAGCAAGTATATTTCAAAACCACAGAAGGAGATTTGGACAATAGTAAAGAGGGTTTTTAGGTATTTGCATGACACTACTAGTTGTGGATTTTGCTTGCAAGGAAGACTAGGATTGGACATATTTTTGGACATACATGGGTTTTTGGATGAAAACTGGGATGGAGATCTAGATCAAAGAATATATACAAGTGGTGTTAGCAACATTATTGTCTTCGGCATCAGGACATCCAGGTCTGCAGGTTGCACGAGGAGCGCCCAAGTGCAGCACACAGAAAAAGTCCTTTTCGGACTTAAAATCAAGCAAGCGGGCAGGATTATAGTGTCAATTGTCCGGATCCATCAATATAATTAGATCAACGGTGGGTGGGAAATTTTGATTAGCAAAGTTGTGCCAAGGTTAGCGCGATGGATAGTTCCCATAGCATGTTTAGGAATGGATGACAGTCATTCATCCCAAAGGGCACGTGGCACAAGATCTGGTCACGTCGGCTTTTCGGCAATCGTGAGTGCAAAGGGTGAAGGTTTTATGTCTTTGAACATCGCGAAACCCCAAACCCTGATAGCGTCGAAAGCGCCGAAGCTGGGGCCCATGACATCATGACACATTTTTAGTCGTCCATCTAAAGGGGACATCTGGCAGCAAATTGAGCCATCTCGGCGTTTCTCCCATCGCGACTCCAAGGGGCAAAGAGAAGCTCCATTATATTCTGATGCGCGAGGTGTTGGGAGAGTCTCGGACCCGGGCCCAATGTATCGTCGGGAGAGTTAAGAGTTGACAGATATAGAGGGATGCGTGGTGCCAGATTAAGCCATCTCGGCGTATCGCTCATCGCAATTTTGATCAGAAAGGATCAACCCCTTCATATTCGCGAATGTCGAAAGCACCTTGGGAATAAGCACATGATCACAGTACATGGTCATTTGGAGAAAGAAAGGAGCTATGTAAAGAAGACCAAGGCACCGAGTTCGGTTACAGAAGGGATCGTCGCAGTCTATAGGTGCCATCGGATCCGATCTCCATACTGCTTCTCACCTGAAGTAAATGACGGCAAGAGCGGGTGGTTGAAACCTCCTTTCATTCATTAAGTGTGGGAATGGAGGGTCTGGAAAGCGGTCTGCTCGAAGAGGTCTTGTGTATCGATTTTTTCAAAGAAGCCATGCCAAAGTCCTCGACTAAATAGAGAAGTCTGCGCATGCTAGCCCAACACTTAACGACTCAGCTACCCTCCTTGCAGGAGCCATGCGTAGTTAAGATGGTGCTTAAAGAAAGATATCAGTACGAGTTTGACTAAAGGAACACCAAGCTTTGGGTGACTGGACATGCCCCTGTGAGGTGAATTTTCCTGAGTATATAGACTCAGTTTTTGTATTTTGTAATGGATCGATGGTTGAGCAAAGCTCCCGATTGTAGGGTTTTGATGAAGCGTTGGTCGCTTTGGTTAATGTGTAAGGCATCCAAGATTTCTTACTTTATGGATGTCAGCTTTCCTTCCATCTCCCTGTTTATTGTGTTAGAACAACTCAAAATTGGAGGATCCAGTCGAGTTGTGATTGTTATAGGACGATGTAGGTTGGATCACTGTAATAGTCACATTGTTTCTAATCAGTTCTAGTGATGTTCTCAGCCCTGAAACGACTTGGAATTGAAGGATTCAGTCGATTCACCCCTCAGCTCCTTGAAGCTCTGGACCAAGAGGATCTTGGCTTCCGATTTTTTCATCCTCAAGCTTCCGAAGGCCTATTGCCCGAGGCAGTATTGCTCTCCCTCCTCACAAGTCTTCCTTCTACCACCCTTTAATCATTTACTGACAGAAGTTGGATCAAGACCTCCCTTTCTTTCTACATACCAGGCCCAGTTTCTTGAGTTAAAGTTATATTTTCTTGAGTTTTCACCCATCTGATCACCCCATTAAACAAATCATGACATAAAACTGATGGGCATTGGGCTCTGCTCCTGCAAGCAATCCAGGAGTGACTTCTGATGCTAACAAGAGGATATGTGTTTTATAACCTATTTGGAGGAACAATCAGTTGGATGAGAAAACGACAGGTTGTAGTGGCACTCTCAACTACAGAAGTTGAATACATGGTAGACACTCATGGAAGCAAGGAAGAAGTATGGTTACATATATTGTGTTAAGGTATTGGGTTGGTACAACAAGATGTAATGATAATAATAATAATAATAATAATCTATTTTTAAGGTCACAGCCAAGCCAACACACCAAATTGGTGTATGAGACCCCCTTGTTTATGGGACAAGGGACCCCCCTCCGCCCAGCGATTTGACTGGTAAAGTCTACGAAGGTATACATACCCTACCCCCCTCTGGATTTGAACCCGTGACCTCTTAAGAGGAAACACATGTTCTTAACCATTAGGCGATATATTGTGATAGTCAGAGTGCAATCTTCTTGGCAAAGAACCTAACATATCATTCAAAGATAAAGAATATTGTTGTTCAATATCACTTTGTGGGAGGCATGGTGCAAGAAGGTGTTGTTGATGAAGGTGGACACTTTGAAGAATGTTGTAGATTCATTGACAAATTTTGTAGCATCGAGAAGTTCTCTTGGTGTAGAGAAACAATGGACATTTTTTCTTTGGATTGTTGACTATGTAATCACATGACCCCTTTTATGTGTTATATTATTTGCATGACCAACCCGATGCAATACATTGAATCGGGCATGTAGAGGGGTCATAGGGGGGGTGAAATCACCCCCTATTCTGGGGTTTGTAGGGGAGGTGGGGCCCTAAAAAAAAAGGGCATTTTTTTGTGTCTGGTTTTTAGCAGTTTTCAACGAACAATTTTTCATCCATGGTTTTCTAATTTTGGTTAAGGAATTAGGGTTGTAAAGTAATTTGGGTCAATGGATTAAGGGTTTTGGATGTTTTTGGATCATATATATTGTATTTTAAACAATCAAGTTTGATGATGAATAAGAATTAGAGGTGCAATTCTCAACAGGTTGTTGGTTTTCCAGGTTTGTGTTTCTAGGGTGAAATCTATGTGAAATGTGTGTGTGTGTGCCATTGTATCTTTTTTGTTTTTATTAATAATCCATTTTGAACAATTAATTGTACAAGGTTAAAAACTACAATTAGATCCATATAATATTGAAGCCAATAGAGGATGGATAGCACCAAATAATGTTTCAAAAGTTAAATATTTTATGGGATTAGTTAGATACTACAGGAGATTTATAGTAGGATTCTCTAATATTGATCATCCCATCACTTATTTATAAAATAAGGGAGTTAAATTTGAATGGAAAACAGAGTGTGAAGACAATTTTATTTTATTGAAAGAGTTACTAGTGCACCTATTTTGAATATTGTTGACCCAAATGAGAATTTTGTGGTATCGTGTATAGATGCATGCAAAGAAGGACTTGGTGGAATCCTCACTTAGAATGGACGTGTCATTGGTTATGAATATATAAATATTAAATAACATGAAAGGAATTATGCCACACATTATTTGGAGCTTACTTCCATAGTTCATGAATTTAAGATGTGGAGGAATTATTTAACGGGGAAGAAATTTGAATTAAGGACAGACCATAGTGGTCTAAAATATTTGTTTGAGCAACCAACTTTAAATTTGAGGAAAACAAGATGGTTGTAATTTTTAAGTGACTATGAATTTGACATCAAGCATATTAAAGGAAAATAAAATAAATTTATTGATGCACTCAACATAAGGATACACATCATGCATGCTACAACCACTAAGATGCATCAAACAAATTTAAAGAACTGAATTTTACATGTTGTTGTTATGGACCAACATTACTTGTAGGTAAAAGAAATCTTACAATAGGAAGAAGTACATTAGACATTTAAAGAGTATAATATGGGAGAATATGGAGTACTTATGCATAAAAACATAATTTATGTTCTTAATTCTGGAGAACGCGGGAATTTGGTGTTAAAGAAATGCATAATGTTCCATATGTCAGACATCTTGGTTACTAGAAAATTATTGCAGCAATAAGAAGTCAATACTTTTGGCCAAGAATGAAGAAGGATGTTTCTGATTACATTTCTAGATGCATGAAATGTCAAACAGTGAAATTTGAGCATAGACACCCAACAAATTTGATACAACCATTACTAATTCTAGAGGGAAAATGGGAAGTGGTAACCATTGATTTTATTACTAAATTTCCCAGGACAATAAGGAAACTTGATTCTATAATGGTAGTGGTGGATAAATTGACAAAGGATGCTCATTTTATTCCAGTGAAGATGACTCATAAGGAAAATAATATTGCAAAAATTTACATGAGGGAAATTTCTAAGTTGCATGGAATACCTAAGGAAATTGTTTCAAACAGAGATACAAAGTTTACTTCAATCTTTTCGAGAGGACTATTTAAAGTATTTGGTAAAAATATAAACTTTATCACAACTTACCATCCACATTCATATGAGAATATAGAGAGATTCAACCAAGTGATTGAATACATGTTGAGAGTGTATGTTATAGATAATCCATCTAAGCGGGAATATTATTTTCATTTGGTTGAGTTTTCCTACAATAATGGGTATCAAGATTCATTGAATATGAGCCCATTTGAAGCTTTGTATGGTATAAAATACAATACTCTAGTGAGATGGGACAACCCAACAAACATAGTAGTACTTGGGCCAAAATTGCTCAAAGATATGGAAGACCAAATGGTTAAAATTAAGAATAATTTGAAAGAAACACAATATAGGAAAAATCGTTATGTAGATGAGAATAAGACAACTAGAAAATTTAATGTGGGAGATCATGTATTTTTGAAAGTGAAGCCCAAGAAAAATTCATTAAATTTGGATAGTTGTACCAAGCTAGCATCTAGATTTCGTGGTCCATTTGAGATATTGGACAAATAGGGTTGGTTGCATATATGCTTTCATTTCCTGATTTCATGAATGTACTTAATGTATTTCATGTCTCTTTGTTGAAATGGTATGTGCATGATCCTATCCATGGCATTGATTGTAATTTGATTCTGGTGGATCTAGAAGGATAATTTTAGGTCCAACCAACATGCATATTGGATAGGAAGGTTAGGGTGCTCCATAATTGAGCCATGGGATTGGTAAAGGTTCAATGGACCTATTACAGTCATGAATATGCTACTTGGGAGCATGAGGACTCCATGTTGGAAGAATACCCACACCTTCTTCAATGATTTTGAAGTTTTGATTTTACAGTTGTAAATGATACATTGAGGATAGTGCCAAAATAATGGGGAGGGGAATTTGATACTCGAGGTTCGAGTCCTTAGAATAATAATGTATTTTATTTATTTGATGAAAGGTCGAAGTGACTATAAAGTTGAAAAGGCTAGAGAGCCTAGAAATGTAATACTTTGAATATTAATAATAAAATACATCATTGGATGCAAGACGAACAAGGACAAAGGTATAGGGGGTTATGATTCCATGAGAGAGGGGACTAAAGGGGATGAGCCTTTTATTACATTTTATTTTCCCATCCTCGATTCTAGTGGAAAAAGAGAGGGTTATGTGAACTTATTGGGGGAGGTCACATTATTCATTGTATTATTTAAACAATGTTCTTGATTGTTTGTGGGTTGGTAATTTGTTGTTACTCACTCATTTTGGAGTTGTTCCTCATCTATTCATTCTTGTTTCTCACTCATGTTCTATGTTTGGGCATGGGAAGAAAATTGTTGGAGGTAGTGAGAAATGGATAGTTGGCTATAAGAAGTAATGGTATTTTTCAACAAGGAATTGATGCCTATGTGCATGAGAATGTTGACAGTTGTGAAATGATTATCTACAACTGAGAATACTTGGAGTTTCCAACATTGATATTTCCTAACTAATATCACTAGAGCCATAGAAAGAGGTGGAACATCCTAGGGGACTGCATGGTAGAGAAGGGGGCTCATCTCTTTGGGTTGTGCAAGATGAAGGGGAAGAGAGATAGTAAACTAGGATTGTTGTGTGGTTGAGAAAACTATGAGAGTTTATTGTTGACCAGTTTGAGAAACTCAGAGTCAACCTAAGACCCATCCTTCTAGATTAATGGCCTCAAATTGGGGGTGGCCTATTGCATAGAGTTAATGTGCAACAGAGACAAAGGTTGGATGGAATGATTGACATCTGTATCCAATTGGTGAATTGTTCTTTTAAAACATAAGTTCTCTATGTTTTCTCTGTAATTTATGTTTTGTTGAGTATTATTTAACTATGTGTTGTGTTTATGGTATGTATGTTTGTCGGTTAATGTTTTGCATGACATGTAAGATTTTTTTTTATGGATAAGCATGCTTCATAATGAATACATGTGCATTTATCATGCTTCTTGAATTAAACAATGGATCTGAAGATCTGCTTAGAAAGGAAAATTTAGAGGTACTTGGGCATTGAGTACGTTACATATTGGTATCGAAGAAATTTTTTGGTTTTGTTGGGAACCAAGTTACCTAACAATATGGAGTCATTGGTTAGTGGTTTGACTTAGAAGCATTAGTGATTATATTCACTAATAAAGGTAGGCATTGCTCCTTTGTCCTTTGTTTTATTTCCAAATTGGACATTCTTTATTTGGTTTTGGGATTAGATTGTTTTGTAGTTTTGATTTGGAAATTACAATCCTAGTGTTTATTAAATTTATTGTATTTGAATGAATATTTGAAATCCCCTCCTTGTTGGCTTGCAATATTTGTAATTTTTTTCATTACTTTGAGCTGTATGAGATTACTTTGCGAAAATTTTGATGGATTTTATGGTGATTCCTTGCTATTAACCATTGGGATTTCACCAATAATCAATGGAATCAAAATTTCAAAGGCCTTTGTGTGGTTATAAAATATTTAACTTGACCTGGTTATCTAAGTTTAATGGCATTATTTTTAATCCTAGGCCTCACCTTTTCCCTTCAATCATTTCCATATTTGAGTTGTGATGGTGATTTATTTGGCATTCTTGTTATGGGATTTATTCTTTTGATGGTAGAAGGTTTTCCTAATTGTAATTTAGAAGTCATTTTTTGTGAAAATTTCATATATGGAAAATAAAATCCCGTGAGATTCCCATCTGGAGCTACAAGGGAAAAACGGATCCAGAAATTGATACATATTGATGTGATTGGGCATGTATCAGTCCCATCACTAGGTAGATCTTTGTATTTTGTTTCCTTCATAGATTATTTCTCCATGAAGACATGGATATATTTCTCGAGGAAGAAATATGAGGTTTTCAGTAAGTTTAAAGAGTTTAAATCTCTTCTGGAAAACCAGACATATAAGAATATCAAGGTGCTAAGAACAAACAATGTAGGTGAGTTCCATGGTAATATTTTTGAGAAGTTATACAAGCAATGTTGTATAACATGCCAAAAAACCACACCATATACCCCCTAGAAGAATGGAGTTGCTGAAAAAATGAACAAGACATTGATGGAAAAGGTAAGGAGCATGTTCAATAGTGTTAGGCTCGCAAAAGAATTATGGGTAGAGGTAGTTGACTCTACACGATATTTGGTAAATAGGTCTCCTTCATCAGCACTAGTCGACTCAACCCCAAAGACTCAACCCCAAATGAGGTATGGTTTGGTAAGAATCCTTCGTTTTCACATCTCAAAGTCTTTAGTTGTGATAGATTTGTGCATGTTCCCAAGGAAAAGAGGAACAACATGGAAACTAAGACAATCAAGTGTATTTTCATCAGTTACAAGGATGGAATGAAAGGGTACAAGCTATGGGATATAGTATTAAGGAAAAAAAATTATAGCCGAGATGTGGTCTTCAGGGAAGTCGAAGGAAATTCCAAGATTCAATAGGCTCAAACAAAGAAAGAACTAGATAAAATGTATTTGAGTTGAGGAATGAAGAACATAATTCAGACAAGTCATCTTAATCATATGAAGAGGTGGAACAACCAAATATAGTTGTAAGGAGGTATAAAAGAGTAATGAAACCATATGAAAGGTACATTCCACCTAATTTTCATTCCGCATTTGCAATATCTACCACTAATGATGAGTTTGGGTCGGTCAGGGAGGCAATCAAACCGAAAAAGGGTAAAATCTGGAAGGATTCCATGGTTGAAGAAATGGAATTCTTGCACAAGAATGAGACATGGTATTTGGTTGAGATACCTAAAGGAAGGAAACCTGTTAGTAGAAAGTGGGTGCTCAAGAAAAATTTGAACGCAATAGGACAGGTCAACAAGTTCAAATATTGATTGGAAGAAAAAATGTATTTCCAGGTCGAGGGAATTGACTTCAGTGATATTTTCTCTCCTGATGAAATATTAACATACATTAGAGTACTAATGTATTTTACTACAAAATTTGATCTTGAAATAGAGAAAATGGATGTGAATACAATGTTCCTACATGGGGACCTAGAAGAGTAAATATACATGAAACAACCTAAAGGATTTGCAGTAAAGGGAAAGAAAGAGTTGGTCTGCAAACTAAAGAGATCCTTGTATGGTCTAAAGCAGTCACCAAGGATGTGGTACCAAATGTTTGACACATACATAATTATTTTAGGATTTTTGAGAAGCAAGGATGATCACTATATATATTTCAAGGAAGTAGGTGGTTAGTTCATATATGTATGTTTGTATGACGATGACGTGTTGTTGATTGGAAACAACATGGATGTTATAAAGGAGGTGAAGATGCAGCTATCCTCCAAGCTCTACATGAAGGATATTGGTGTCATGAGTTTCATTCCAGGAATGGAGATCAAGAGAGATTGAGAAATTAGAAAATTTTGGTTAAATCATAGAAATTATATTGAAACAATATTGAAGTGTTATAACATTCATGATTGAAAATCGATTAAGGTACCTATTCGTATATGAGTAAAAATAATTGTTGAATAGTTTCCAAAGACATGGGGAGAAATAGAGGACATGTCACATATCGCCTATGCTAATGTTGTTGGTAGTTTGATGTATGGAATGGTCTACACTTGAAAAAATATTTCCCATGCAATGGGAGTATTGATAAGGTACATGTCGATGCCTTAGAAACAACACTAGACTGCTATCAAGAGAGTGTTCATGTACTTTCATGGCACAACAAAATATGTGATATGTTACCAAGGGAAACTTGAAATTCATAGTGAAGTGAATGTACATGGATTTTTTGATGCCGACAAGGATGGTGATCTTGATCAAAGGAGGTCAACCAACATATATGTGTTCATATTCTTTGATTGAGAAATTAGTTGAATGAGTAAGAAACAAGCAGTTGTATCCTTATCGATAATAGAAGTTGACTACATGGCATCCATCCATGTAAGCAAATAATTAGTATGGTTTCATTGACTATTTTTAGATATTGGGTTTGAACAACAAATTATAAGGATAAATTGTGATAGTCAAAGTGAAATTTTCCTAGCAAAGAACCTAGCTTAACATTCCAGGACAAAGTATATTGATGTAAAATACCATCATCATGAGTGACATGGTGGAAAGAAAGAAGGTGTTGTTGGAGAAGGTTAACACTTTCAAAAACATTGCAAACTCTTTGACCAAGTCTATGAGTGTAGTGAAGTTCTTTTGGTGTAAAAAGGAAATGAGAATTGCTACCCTGGGTCAGTGAACAAAAGTTCGGGGTCTCTTTTTAAAAAAATAAGACAACAAGTGGGAGAATGTTGGGTTGTGATATTATTTACAGTGAAAAAATAGTCTAATTGATTGGCTACTAGTTGAACTGGATGGACTAGGTGAATAATCGACTAGACAGGTAAGTCAAGTTAATGTTTGAGTTGAAGGCTGAAAGGTCAACTGAATGAAGGTCGAATCATGATTGACTGGTTGATATCCAACTAAAGTTCAATGGGTAGTCAATTTACTGTATCAGAATCCCAAGATTCACGAGATTGTAACCAATCATCTACATGGATTTGTAACCATTTTTTAGGTTCCATGAATTAAGGTTTTGCATGTTGTGAATCCTATAAATATGGAACCATGTAATAATGTAAAATTTTAATCAAGGTTACTCTTAGGATATTGAATCCATCATATTGAGAGGTGTGTAATGTTCATGTAGATTTAAGTTGAATTGGTTGCAGGGTTATTCTGGTGTAAAGGAAGAGAGTATAATGAAATGTTTTTCTTAGGTGTGGACCAGGTTTACTCATGTAAATATTTATTCTAGGAATGAATAAGACAACAAGAGAGTGGGAGTCTCTCGAGGAATGATAGTTTTCTTGGTTAAGGGTTTCCAAGGTAAATCTCTCTATACAGTTTGTTTTCCATTAATTATTTCTATTTAATTATGTATTCTCTTTCCTATTTGGTTTACTGTGATTGGTATTTCTCTAACAACATGTAGATACTCCCTCTATGTATATTCAATTTTCAAGTGTTTTCCTTTTGAATATGACTTTAGGATTTCTTTTCTGACCCAACATGCAACGTTTCCCAATTCCACATGCATTCAATAGCCAATATTAAGTAGGACTCCACCCTCATGGATTGCCTTGTTTTTAGCACCCCTTGCATTATTGATGCTCATGTTTCTCTTTCCCCTAGATTGGGAGTCTGCATATTTTATATCTTATAGAAAGAGCCCCATACCTAGTTTTCCTCATAACATTGGCCCATACCCTTAGTCTCCTGACATTTCACATTTTTTATGTTTTTTTATGCCAAATGCTTCACCATGGTTTCATGGGACTCTCATCTCCCCCAATATCAATAAATCATCTGCATTCCAACTCATCATTCATTCAAACACATATGGAGACCCAACCAAGGCTCCCCTCCCTATTCACTTTCACTATTCTCACCACATATGGCCAAATTGTTTGGTCACATGTTTAGGGAACCCATATCCTTGTCTATAACATATCTATTTTTAATAGGTTCTTTTATTCATTAATACTTTCAAAACACATTCTTTACGAAGGAAGCATCCATACTCGTATCATCGCATCTAATGGAGTCTCTTTCAAACTCGACAATAGTCCTTGTCACCCTTGGTTGGATCAATTTCATTGAGTCACATGTGCCTACAATGATTCTAGTTTCTCACAACACCTCCCATATCATATTACCCTTCACAATGATCCCCATAGTTTCCTTTATCAACTATCTATCCATTTGCATATACTTATCGTCAATTCTAGTTTGGAATACACTAAGCATATCTAATCACCCTCCTAGAATTAGATCATATTATGTCCTATTAGTTTTTGATGGCTTCCATTATCAACCGTCATTTATGCTTCACCCAAGGGAAGTATTGAGTATCATCCTCACTAACTACCTCGTCCATAATGATCAAAATCCTAACCCATTACAATTTTGTACCTAGTTTATCCTCAGTTGATTTCAAGGGACCTCAAATCCTTTGTGGTTGTGTCTTCATTATCGTTAACACCAACTCATGTTTTATAGGAATGTTGTCGTATCTCAATTCCCATTCCCATTATTAATGGTGAACTATATGGGATAGATAGATTCATCATTTCTCTCTGATTCCATTGTCCCCCCTGATTTTTGACATTATCTCACTAGAACATTAGGATGGGTCATACATTGCAACAATTCTAGATTTCAGTTCCAGTTGAATACCCATGGGCTTGTATATCTATCAATTCCTTCAAGCAGGAGAACTTGTCACAATTTCTCCCCAGAGGTTCCAAGGCCCCCTCTCATAAGAGAAGTCCTTTACTATTATTGGTGCCCCCAAGGGAAATGCATATTTCAATTTCATAGATTCTATTTTAGACAAGTTCATTGTGTTCAAACATGATCCCAAAGAAAACATGTATGTCATTGTAATGTATTTTGATAATTTCACGAGCATGGGAAATGCCTACCTTGCTTGTATAATAGATCGTTTGCAAAAGTATAATGGTTATTTTCAAGTGGGTTTCATCACTTCTCTGCATGAAGTCCTCTATTCTCGATCACAAATATATCTCTAAAGTAGATTTTTCATAGGTTACAAGCACGTGGGATAGAAAACAATGATGTGTTTCAGCTATATGATGGCTCCTAACCTCACACATCAAGAGACAACTATTGTCACCTTAATTTTAATCACAAGTGACATTTAGGAAATCGCATAAAGACATCATCAGTGGATAAGAACATAACACAAAACGACTACCTCATGGCTAATTTACATCACCCCAAAAGAGTTTGGGAAAACTTTATAAAAGTCATTTTTTACACACTTGTGCAACTTTCCTTCACTGGAACTCATACGACTTGCACAACTTCTCATTTCAAAGCCACACAAGTCTACTCACACACGTCAAACCAACTTGTTCGGTGAAGTTAATATGCCAAGCCTAGCCCAAGCACCTCTAGGTTGATGTAAAAACAAAATTCAAGCTCCATCTCATTCATGAAGAGTAATTTTTCCTCCTCAATGCCTCTTTCAAGCATTGGGATCTCCATTTCAAATGAGGAGCTTTCACAATCGAACTAGTTCTTCATGGAGCTTGGAATTCCCCTATAAATGGAATCCATGGGCCAAA
>ML792792.1:750148-763055 GCA_009831015.1 Picea engelmannii | reverse complement strand
ATGTTTTTAATGTATGTAATGATGCTGATATAGTTAGTTTTCTTCATCCATCTTATTCAACAAATTATCTGATCAATTATCTCTAACCTCTCTTGCCTTATTCTGCAAACCAGTTAGCCATTTTAGTCACATCTCATCTTCAATCCATCTATGTTACACTTTTTGTTTCAAATATATGAATAGAAATTTCTTAAACAAGTAGGGAAATATGTTAACCTTTTACCTTACTAAGCTCTCTCTTTGAAATTGGCCTAGTACAAGAAGACTATTTAGGAGTTCATTAAATTATTTATTGTATTAATCTTTACTAATTTCTTTTGATTCTGGTTGGATATTGTAGCTATTGGAGGCAAGTATTTGTCTGTAACGTCATCTGGAAACCTTTCTAGTTTATTCAATTTGGGAAGAGTGGTGGGTGGAATTCTCACAGGCCATATTTCTGATAGGCTTGATGGCAGGGCTATCATAACAGCTAGTTTCATGTACTCTGCAATTCCAACACTCATTTTATATCGGGTTTATGGAGGTATCTCAATGTTTTCCAATATTGTTCTCATGATGATTTCCATAATGTTTTTTAATGGAACTTATGAACTCATTACCAAAACCATTTCAGCTGATCTCGGTACACATGGCTCACTTAAGGGAAATTCGAGAGCTTTGGCAACCGTCACGGCTATTATAGATGGTACTGGATCTGTTGGGGCTTCCTTGGGGCCACTTCTGATTGAATTTATCTCTACAGATGAGTGGAATGGTGCATTCAACATCTTTAATTTCTGGCCTTCTTTTGAGCTGCATGGTTGTGGTAGAGATTGTGGACAAGATTTCCAAGGAAAAAGAAAGTTCTAGACAACAAGAGATTGTAGGTAATACACAGGGTATTTATATATATATATATATCTAAATAGTTTGTGGAGTTGCAATGTTGGTTTCATAGAGTACACATGAGATATTGTTGCAGGGATTTCTTTGTAGTGTCATTTATCTAACACCCTCCTGTCTCTATAATGCAAGGTCAATCATTCAACCACTGCTGATAGAGAGGCACTGAGATGATTTGGCAAAGTTCATGTAGGAGTTGTATCTCACTAATGAGAAGATGCAAATACTTGTATGTTTGGACCCTCATGATGTAGAAATACAATGATTCTTTACCTCATTCTGTAGACGTCCTTTATTTTGTCAAGCTAGAGAATTGGCCTTGCCTACTTGATGAGATCTATCCTGGGTTACAAAAATGACAGACGGTTTAAACTTAATTGGAAAGAAAAAAAAAATTGACATAGACAATATATTTTCCCTGATCTGTATTTCTTTGTATGTGATGTATTTGTGCTATGTTAGTTGTCATGGACTGGAATTTAGAACCAATACCACTGCAACACTTTATCTAGATTGATCATTGGTTACATTATGAATGTAGGCAAGTGATTGGATCTGGTAGGTGAGGGATTGAAGAGACTATTGCATCATTTTGCAATTGTCCTAGTTAGGAACAGAGGAATTTCCCCCCGTAAGAAAGGGGGAGGTAGGGGAAGGTTTTCATATGAATTATTTATTGCAGCTGCTACCATTCTGAGTATTTCAGTAGGGGAAGGTTTTCATATGCATTATTTATTACATCTACTACCATTCTGAGTATTTAAGCAGTCTTTTTTAAAACTCTTCAAAGCTGAATTTCTCCCAACATTTTCAAACTTTGTATGAGATGATGTTGAATTGTAATTAAAACCTATATTTCCTTTCTAATTTATCAAGTCACTATCTATGCATGTAGATGTTCTGTTGATAAAAAAATTATCTTTAAAATAAGCCTAAAAATCTTTGAGCATTAAAGGATGATGACCAGTGTGCAGACCTTGTTTGTCTAAACATGCAAACTCTGCAATTTCTGTTGTTCAAACATCCCTACATAGAAATCATTCCAATTACTAATAATAAAACAAATTATTCTACCCATCCATTCATATGGATGTTGTAGGAATGATTCAAGTCAAATCATACAGAGTTGGAGGGCATTTTAATGGAAAATGCATACACATGTATGCGCCAAAATATTAGTAAAATGTATCGTTGTAAATGAAGGCGAAATGATACTCCCAACATGCAAACAAGGGAATTCTACGCATAATGGAAAACATGTGTCTGTAGGATGAATTATTCAATGTTCAACAGAGTATCCACACTGAGTTTTAGTCACGGGGGAGTGTGGGAAGCACTGTGGGGTATATCAATGATTGTAGCCAACCAATAGAGGGTTGTTAATTTGGTGTACATAGCCTACTCCAGAGTTAGCATACTCTGATTAAACACCATTAATAAATATTTGTAGAAATAAGTACACTAACCTGTGGTTGTGACATTTAGAGATTGAACACCATTAATACAAATTAATAAATATTTTTAGAAATATGTACACTAATCTATGGTTGTGTCATGATTACATTTACAGATTGAACACCATTAATAAATATCTGTAGAAATACGTACACTAATCTGTGGTTGTGTAGGTTTACTTTTAATAACCCTTCTAGTAGTACACTAAAGTAGACATTATCGTACAGGAGTAAACTTGCAATTAAGACGTCAACACCAACTCTAGGCCATGGAAATAATGGTCACAACTCAGCAAGGCACAATGTCAAGGCTTACGGAGCTCTCTATGGATTAAATCAATTATTTTATTTTACATTGCCTTGGATTTTTCCTCTATTGAATTAATTGTTGCTACAAATGCAACTCTGAAATGTTTAGATTGGTTTTGAAATTAAGACGTCCAATTGAAATTCTGAAAAGTTGTCTATGTTCAAAAATAAAAGATGTTTAGATTAGTTTTGCAATAAAGTCATCGACACCAACTCCAAGCCACGACAATAATGGATCCATTCAGAAATGGAAATGTTTAGATTGTTTTTGCAATTAAGACGTTGACAAGAACTCCAATTGTAATTCTGAAAAGTTGGTTCAGTTCATAAATGAAATATGTTTAGATTGGTTTTCCAATTTTCCAATGCAGATCAGAAACGAGTTCTACACGGACTTTTGAAGTAGTTGTTTTGTAATCCTTGAAGGAATTTTTGTAATAGCTATTAAGCAACCTAGGTCTATCAGTTCCAGAAGATACTACTTTACAATGGCTATTGTCCAGTGTTTTTCATATAAAATGTTTTGAATGTACATATTTTTCTAAATTCATAGTTAAGGAATTGGAGCTTACTGAGTAAGAAAACACTATATCAAGAATTGGAGCTTACCAAGTAAGAAAACACAAGCATTTCACATGTTGATGATTCATGAACACAATAAAATTCAGCAATCGTTCATCGATGAAATTTTAAGGAGAAAGGCATCTATATAATTGTCACAGGAGACAATTCTTTTGTAATACTTTAGAGCATCTTCATGAGCAGCAGCTCTAACTTCCATCTTCTAGGTTCTCTTTTCATGGATAACTTCCAAAGAAGCACTGACAATAGACCTAGAATAAGGCTTGTTTCTTGTATGTCTCCTCTTCTTTACTTGCTCAACATGAATTTCCTAGTGATGGGAATAACAAGCGGTGAGTGCACATGCATAACCCACTACACAGAATCTGCAACATATAGCCATAAAAATTGACCGGTTGACCTTCTTGCGTTGTTTCCGGTACATTGCAGTCTAGGTAAGCTTGGATGGCTTTAGGCAATTGTGGAAATACCTCTTACATTTGGAATTGACAAGAAAGAATACATGTGAATTTCCAAGGAAAAATAATTGAGAATTGAAACTATTAGATGTTTCACCAGAAAACCATAATAATCCATGTGGTCAACCAATATGGAGGCATAATCCATAGTATATAATAATGTTACCTTCACTGGTGATGCTAATTCAAGATGGGGACCGTCTTTGTACACATAGGGGTCCTTAGTACATCATGATTTGGGAACACAACCGTTCAACCAACAACCAAGACTTTCTCACAGAGAATCAACTTAATGTTTTTGGACTTCCTTGTATACTAGTGACCCACTGAAGATTTTTCTGTGCAATTCATCAACTATGACTATAGCACATGAAATGTTTGGGACTCTTGCAGATCATATGGTCTCTAATATCTATATCGGTTCCAAAGAAATGCTAGTTCTCTACTACAACTTTTGACTATAATGAATTTTAGTCATTATGACAATATATTTAGCTTCAATTTTCAGTCAATGCACTTTGTGGTATCAACAGGTAGGCCAATTTGTTTAACTGTTTGAACTTTTAGGATTGAATTCCCTTGGAAAGAACAATTTTTCAGCAAACCTTGCATAAACTCCTTTCATGAAGAATTTTGTGAATGAAATGACATCCAGGTTTCCTCGTGTTTCTCTAAGTTAGTTCATGTGGGCATTTTCCAAGGGTGTTTTGTAAGTTCCATTCTTAATTTGGACCCATTCTAAACTATTTGTGTTGTGCTCTAGAAGGCTTGTAGGTGTAATCAAAGAAAGGGATACTAACATCAATTATAGCAAATTGGCATTATCTTCATTGTTAAAGGGCTGAGTAGGCTGGGATTATGGATGAAGTGCCAACCATATTTTGACGAAATTTCAAGATAGGACTTCAATATGAATTTCTAAAACATGGCTTTATGTATGGACATCATCACCACTTTTTCCAATCAATGGCATTTATAAGGAAATGGGATGTAGAAGGACTACCAAAATTGAGAAGGGGTGGTAACTTTTGAAGATTGGGATTAATTCCAATCCTCGAGATAGATAAGATAAGATAATTTTATTATTGTCCACCGAATAACCACAAAAGTGGGTCAATGGGACTGAAGACAACAACATGTATGAGTACAATGTGGGAGTGCAAACACAGCTCCTATATAATGCCGAAAATTTCATAAAGAAAGAAAACAAACTGCAGTACAACCTCATGATGTATATGGCCGTAATAAAAAGGTAATTTGGATGAAAAATATGTGTTCCAAATTTTGGCCTGGAGTGGAAGATTGTTGACGGTGACTTGCTATGCATATTGAAGAAAAGGAGGTGGAACACTATAGTCAGTTTCATTTGAAACAAGAAAGGGATGTTTATTGAGAAGAGGATAGGATGTGAGTGCTAAGAAAAAGAGTAGGTAGATCTCATTGGAGGTTTATTGTGGGTAAATAAGTCAATATGAGTAAGGAGTTGGGTAGGTTGTTGAATCAAGGGATCCCATATAGGTTCGATTTTCCTTCCCGTTATATTATTGTTCATGCGGGATTCCAAGCAGCTTGGCATTTACCTTTTTTATTTGTCTTTCCATCCACAAGTCGCCTTTGAACTTAAATGGGATATCTCCTTCTTATACATTGGATTGGAAGTGGCCCAACCCAAGTAGGAAATAAATAGAAGTGGCCACCCACTTGATCCCCTGTCACATGTAGAAAGTGATCTATGTGCTCATTAGGGAACAAAAAAATCATGGATGAATCAACAGATGAACCCAATTCAACACGCTTGAACTGGACGTGTAAAAGAAGGAATGATAGGAGTACAATTGACGGAAACAGTAAACATGTTTTGGTTTTTCTACCTCACAAGCGATCACTATGATCAAACAAGAAACTGTCCAAAGTATCCATATCAAAAAGAAGACTAAAATCAATGGCATTACCACAAAAAAATTATGTAGGAGGATGTCAGCGAAATGAAGATGAGGGTGGAGCAATATAAGCAGAGATATAAAAATGTCATTGATAGGTGCTGAAGATTTACCTCTTATTTCATTCTGTCTCATGTGAAGAGCAACATAGTGTCACAATACACTGCAATACAGCAGAAGTCAAGCGTTGCCTCTTTGCGGTTCAGATCAGACCCCTATACACCCGGTACTGCTCTTAAATATGCCCTGGTGCAACGATTCGAATAGGAAAGACTGAGACGCCATTGTGAGAAGCCAAAGGGTTTCGGATTGCTCTGCCTTCATTCACTTCAGCTTAGTCGACTCTCTAGAGTGGTGCTATCTAAAATCGTTTTCCCTCTACAAAATTTTGATTTTGAATATTGAAAATTTTCCCTCTCAATTGAATTTTGAAAATGTGGTGTGTTCAAATGCTAAATGGGGTGAGATGGGGTGTTGTCATGGTAATATGGAAAGTGAATCCGATATGGAAAGTATGGATATTTTAGTTTGACTTTCTTCCCTTTGGAGTCATTTTTTTTGTTTCTCCATGTTCTCAAAATAATTTATATATGTGTAAAAAAATAAATTAGTTTAAATGAGAATTAATGGAATTTTTTTTTAATTTGACAAAATTTATAGAGAATATTAATTTAATAAAAATAAATATTATATAGGGAAAAGTTTGTAAAGTAAATTTTTTGAGGAATGTTTCTTTATAATTAAATTGACTGTGTTAAGGGTTATATATTTTAAAGTTGTTTTTACAAGACAAAAAACAAAACCAACTTATTTTGGAGAGAGTTTCATTTTAAAGTGTTTTTCTTTAGGATAAGTATGATATAGTATTAGCCATAAGGATTAGTTCAAGTAATCATGAGTCAAATGAGAGATATTAGATCTCTCCCCCAAAGATGGGGAGGTCATGGATTTGTCTATGTTGATCCCCTTGAGGTTAGGTGCTTGGAACTCAGGCACCAATATTCCACCATGTTTACCAACATTATACCATGTGGACTTTTACATGATGCAAAAGTTTGATGGTAAAAATATAATTTTAAATTTTAAATCAAGAATATTCAAGTGGTAAAAAAATGTGATACATTCTCTCTTGAATTTTATCGTACTGAAAGTTCACTTGAGATGAGTTGGAGCTCGGATGCATTTCTCTACAGCTAGGGTTTCCCCTAACCGCCACCCTCATCCTTGATAATAGTTTTGTTCACGTTGCATTTGTTTGGAGAACTGGCGACAGTGATCCTGGCTTTGGATCTATTGATAGTCACAATCGGCATTTGTACTTGTTGAACCTACAATCTCTGAACTATGCCCTCATTTGTTGTGGGTCGTGTGCACAATTTGGAGTCGGTTGAAGCTATTCATTGGCCTCTTCTTCATGGGTGGGCCTTCCTTGTCTGCTGGCCAGAGGAGATTTTCCAAAATGGTTGATTCCATCCCCATTCTCGACTTGGGGCACTATGTGGCAAAAACAAACTCTATCATTCTAACAAATCGAAGTTTAGTCAGTAATTTTTTAGGCCTTTGGCCCAATCCTAGGATTGTACTATAATGGATTTCCAAGAATCGGATTGAGAAAGACTCTACTACTGTGTTTTATTGTGGAAAAGGTTTTTATGTATTTATTTTTTAAACCAAAGAAGATCGGGACCTAATCTTGGCCTTAATTAATGTCGCTAACAACTCATCCAATTATTCTACCCCATGTTTCAAGATCGTTTCAGATGCATTAGGAGATGAAGATGATCTTGACATTGAGAGTGATAGACCTAGTCCTAGATCCAGTGGTGTTCATAATTCTAGTGGTTTCACCGACTCGAGTGCTCTTGATGATATAATGTTTTTTTATGTAACAAGTAGACCATGGGAACATCAAGAATAAAGAGGTCGTGTGCACACTCTAATGGTGCGAATGGTTACCTTCAACATTGTTTAACATAACTTCAACATGGTTTAACATTCATATGACATTGAGAAACATTTAAAACCCCTCCTATGACATTTAAAACATTTAAAAGTCAAAATGTATGAGGATAAGAGTGCATTAAACTTAATAATTTTTTATTTATTTATGATAAATATTTAAATATGGTTTTTCTTAATCCTATTGAATATGAAACTTAAAAAGAAGAAGCCAAATCAAGGAATAATCCAAATCACAAGACAACTTCCTTATTGAGAAAGGAAGATATTTTACCATAAAAGCTAGTTGTGGGAGGAGCATTTTACTTTTCACGGTAGTAGCAGGACCGTCAATCATAAAATCTAGTAGAGTGGGAGGAGAATTTTACTTTGCTGCACAATAGTAGCAGTAGCATCACCTCTCATGTGATTCGAGTGGATTCCAATATTTAATAAATCACACATATAACACGTAGCAAGGAATAAAGTCCACAGTGGCTGAAATTGAATTGAAAAAGTGCCCTCACAGAAATCAAATCTCAAATCATTGTTAGTAACCCATAAGACACAAGACCATGAGCCCCCACTATACACACCTCAAAGACCGACTCAACAGTCCAACGAGGTTCTATTTTCTTAATAATTCCTTCTTTACTACGAATAGCCAGATACACACACTTTGATTTATGAGGGAATAAACCAAGGTTAATAAGACTGTTACCCTTACTACAAAAGATACAAGGTAGGATCTCTTCTATACAAGAGGAGGTCTGATGAGAATTTTTCTCCTCCAGAGTGGCTTAGGATTTAAGATTCCAGAGTGAGGCCCTTGGTCGCCTAACCTTGGCCATGCTCTTTGTGTGTTTCTTTATGGCTCTTCATGCATTTAATTAACCAACATAATTAATAATTCAACCAACATAATTAAAAATTATTTAAAGAGAATAATAATTCATACAAATTAAAATATCTAGTTATGTACCTCATCAACCAACACAACATTTTTATCATCCCTCTTCTGTATGTTCTTCTTGATCATCCAACTCAATATCTGTATCAGCATCTGGCTCAGAAACACTATTTAAAGGATTGATGATATCATCATCATCATCAATGTCATTTTCAAGCATATCTTCATCGATATAATCATCAAGAACTGGTGCAATGTCTCCTATGCCTGGTTCATCTTCTCCATCTTCTTCATCTGTCGACCCATATTCTTCATGCTCTAGCTCTACATCATATTCTTCTTCAATATCATCTTCCTCATCTATAGTATACTTTATTGGCCTTCCTCTTGGATCATATCTAAAAACAAATGACCAATACCTTTTACTTGGAACCTTTGAGTAAAAGACTTTTTTACATTGACTTGGAAAAACATAGCAGTCATTTGTTTTTTCAAACACCGTTTTTTTAATCATCGAAAATCCATTGGCATGTTGAATAACGGTTCTTTCCTCATCATGTTCATGTATTCATAACCTATACCATTTGACATCGAAAAAAACTAATTTGAAGGAATTAAAGTCACACTCAATTATATCATTCATAAACCCATAGTATCAAGGATTAAAGGAGATGGTGGTTAATTATTCGAAGTCCAAATGAACTTTGGATCAATGGTAAGGTTGTTAAAGGGATATAATTAGGTCTAGACAACGAGTACTAGGTATTTTGAAAGAGTAGTGGAATAAACTCTTCCTTGCTCTCAATCAATTTGCCACTTTGTCTCGAATAAAGAAATCCTTCATTCTCCTCTAGGGGTTGTGTAAAGAAAGCTAGTACATGTGAAATGAAGCATAGGATAGTTTTTCCCCCCTCCCCGTGTGGATTGGAGGAGATGGTATTCGATGATTCAAACTTCAAATGACTTTGGTCCAAGAGAAATGGAGCTTAAGGGGTATAATTAGGTCTAGATAACATGAGTTTGGTATTTTCAAASAGTGGTGAACTAACCTCTTCCATATAATGAGTGAATTTTTTKCTTYTAGAAGAACTCCCAAATAGGGAAATCCCTCATTCTYGTTRAGGNACTGAGTAAAMAAAGMTAGTAYATGYGAGATGAAGCATAGRRTAKMATRYGCCCCCTCTTCATGTGGTACCRRAGGRGATGGTGGTTAATGATTCAAACTCCATGTTTGACTTTCATCCTAAGAGGAAGGGTGCTTAAAGGATAGAATTAGATCTAGACAGTGAGAGCTAAGGTTTTTGAAAAAGGAATGAACTAACATCCTCCATGCAGTGAATGGATTTTTTATTTTAGAAGACACATGAATAGTGAAACTCGTGCTCAGACCCATTTTTTTGCCTAAAAAGAGGTTTGTTTTCTCCAGAGTTAGCCTACTCCGATTTAACACCATTAATAAATATTTGTAGAAATAAGTACACTAATCTATGGTTATGACATTTACAGATTGAACACCATTAATACAAATTAATAAATATTTGTAGAAATACGTACACTAATCTGTGGTTGTGTCATGATGTCATACAGAAACATTTTGAAAAAATTTCAACGTTGGCCCCATTCACAGGTCATCGTTGTCCATCATGTACTCTAGCCCTAGTACAATGTCTTTTAATAGTTGTTTCCTTTAATATACGATCAATTGGAAAATTAAAATGAAACGAGGACGAGATGAGATGATATATAGAGTGGGTTTGTGAGTGATATTTGAGTATAAGGAAAAATATATCTTCCATGTCATACACAATACAAGGGAAAAAAAATACCAAGTGAACAATTGTTTAACATGTGGAGACCATTATCTCAAACATTGACTCAATTCCTCCATTGATCTAGTTGATGTATTGGACCTCACTCAACATTGAATACTACCTAAGTAATCATCATGTTATTTGGTATCCCTTTGGAAAAGTATTAATAAGCCCCTCATTGGGTGATCCCATATCAATATTGACACTCGACACACCAATAATCAACCTCCATTCCTCTAACAAACTCTACAAATATTTGTAATGAAAAAGTTCATAATACATGTTATGGTTTAACCATCTCACATTGCCTTGGAATATCCGCAAGAATGCACAATTTCTCACACCCTCGTACATGGATCAAGATATTATCAATGATGAATTGGGTCCGGTCATATTTATTCCTCTCAATGAACTTCCTCTATGTTTTATGCTGGTGTTCATTAGACAATGACTTCAACCCAACATTAAAAAAAAAACAGATTTGACCATGAGTAATATTATCAATAGCAATAGACTCCCTTGCAATCCTCAACCTAATGAACAATTGTTTAACTTGTGGATACCATTATCTCAAACATTGGTTCAATCTCTCCATTGAGCCACCCGATGTATTGGACATCTCTCAACATTGAATGATTCCCAATTATGGAGCATGTTATTTGGTATCCCTCTGGAAAAATATCAATAATCCCCTCATTGGGTGCTCCCATCTCAAAATTGACACTCAATCCACCCTTTGTAATGGCCCTTGGGAAAAATATTACATGTAAACATTTGTGGACACCACACATGCTTGAGCATCAAGTTTCATAGATGCATGTTTTGCATGCACCCCAGCCTTATCCCAAACTTCAACATTAGTATTTTCGACATGTGCTTGAGCCCATTCAACATCAACATTTATTCACGTGATTTGTAGATGGAACTCTGCCCACATGCCCATGGGAAGAGTTGTATTTGTACTTGTGGGAAGAGTTGTAGCATCCAAGGTAGAGTAGTAGAGAGTGAGATCTACTCTGATGCATGAAGAATACTTAACCCCAAATTCAAAGACCTTCTCTGATGATGAGATGTACCATAGGAGAAGATCTATGGGAAAAAGGAAGTAGGTATTTCATGGATTAATGGACCCATCTCTCCTACCATATGAGGTTGAATGAAGAAAAGTGAGTATATTTGGCTGTCCTAAGGGGGAATTGGTGGGGTTCCCAAATTTTCCACTGCATTGTCGACTGGTAGAGGTAGTGCATCGATGGGTAAAATGAGTAAAATTAGAAAAATTACTCCCATTGCCAAAACTAACTCAATAAATGACTAAAATGTACTCTCATTTCCAAAACTAACTAAACTAAATCTAGACTATGATAAACTATTTTGATATACTTTGCCATAATGTGATGTAAATTTCTAAAACTTGCAACAACTACATTAACTTATCAGGTTAATGTTCCATATCTAGGGCCCTATAATATTTAACCCATGAATGAAATGTGGTTATCATTTCAAGGATTGGTACACCATGAATGGTTGTTAGGCCTATTCCATTGTCAAAGGCTAAAATCTAGGGAATTGAGCAATACAATTTACTTTATATTCTTTAAAAAAGTCATGAATTAGGATTTGGGCCATCACACAAGTGCCACTTTCCTTTCTATGTGCCTAAATGACCACCATATATGAGTATTGTTCCTCTCTATTATTATTGTTGTCATTCACCCACCACAAATGTCATCTTGCACCAACCCCACATACTGAGCAATGAATGGGGACAACGTTGAAATTTCTTCAAACTATGCATGTATGTGTCGAAATTCGACATGGTTAGACTAGACACATGGCTTGACGATATGGGAGGGTTTCAATACTCAAGGATGTATGATTTCCCCACATAATCTTTGATATCCTCCACATTTTCATCAACATTCATCATGCTACACCTATCATTGTCATCATTCGTCATTCCCTTCTATAGAATTGTCATCGGAACTATCTTGAAATTTATCATGGAACTTCAAATACACTCATCACAAATTTCTTCCACCGACCCCGCATAATATTTGAGATTATCCATGTTTGTATCAATGTTCAATATAATGGATGTCTCATAGTGAGCATAGTGAATGGGTTCTGCCTTGAAGGTGAATGAGCATAGTGAAATTTCTTCCACTGACCCCGCATAGTAAGCAGTGAATGGGGCCAACATTGAAATTTATTCAAACTGTGCATGTATGGGTCGAAATTCGACATGGTTAGACTAGACATATGCCTTGACGGTATGGGACTAGGGTTTCAAGACTCAAGGAATATGTCTGATGTCCCGACCACATAATTTTGAGATCATCCATGTTTGCAATAATGTTCATAATGGGGCATCTCATATTTGTCAAATGTCGTTGTTTCCATCCGTAAAATATTTGTTGGAACTCTCTTGAAATGTCATGGAACTTCCAATTCAACCACCACAAATGTCATGCACTGACCCCACATAGTGAGCACTAATGAATGGGGCCAACATTGAAATTTCTTCAATATGTGCCTGTATGCATCGAAATTTGACATGGTTAGACTAGACACATGCCTTGACGGTATGGGAGGGTTTCAAGACTCAAGGATGTTTGAT
>ML792792.1:726471-742119 GCA_009831015.1 Picea engelmannii | reverse complement strand
GGCCAACCACCCTTCCTTTTCTCCTGGTAAGAAGAGGTTCTAGAATGATCTGCAATGTTCTTACCCCTCTTGCTACTACTGTTAGGTATAGCCCATCCTTCGGTCCCACACAGGATGAAAGGGTGTCGTCTAGTCGCGGGAATTCAAATTGTATTAAGGAAAAATGGGGGAAGGTGGAATTGGTAGTAGGAAGAGACATTGCAATGGGATAAATCTATGGTTATACTGGGAAAACCATCATTGGGATATTTAATGGAAAATTCACAGGTGTCCAAGCCCTACAAGGCTAGATGGAAAAGGCTTGGAAACTGCTCCTTGGCTATCTTCCCAAAGATTTTATCCTAGCACGTGGTTGGAATGGTTTTATCCTTAAATCTCATGAGAATTTTTCATATCTCCTCCAAAAAAAATGGGAATGGGGACCCTCATCCTTGACTTTGAAGGAATGGACGGTCGAATTTGACCCCATGAGAGAACCAGACAATAAAAATAAGGTTTGGTCCATACTCCCCACGTTTCCACTTTATTTCTAGTCCAAGGAGGGTTTAGAATCCATTTGAAACAAAATTGGTGTCTTTATCAAGTTGGAACCCAACTGGTTCATGAAACTCGACCACAGATGGGCCTGGATTCGAGTGGAAGTAGACACAAGAGAAGATTTAGTAGGCTTTGTGGATTTGGTTATGGATTCAAAGATCTGGAACCAAAAAGTGAACTACTAGATAATTCCCTTTTGGTGCCATGGATGTCATGAAATAGGGAACTTGAAATCGAACTGTAATCATTTTTTTTCCCTCTCCCAAGATCATTCTAAGATATGGAGAAGGAAGTCTACATTAAACAAGGAATTTGTCAATTCATTTTCAATTAGAAATGGAAAAATTGCAGAGGTAGTGCTTCAATCTACTCTCTCTCTGGATACCCGAGTTATGGACACAACATAGATTCAAAATCTCACCTTAGAGACAATTCCACAAGCTACTCCATCTCCAGATTCTATAGGTCAGGCCACTACAGAGTTGGAAAATACCAACCTCGGGTATTTCTTGAGAAATCTCCCTATTTGATTTCATTTCTTTTTTAAGATAAATTTCCCCCAAAGATTCTCACTGATGAAATGGAGGAATTAATGTCTCCATTCCCCCCACTTGTTTCCCTACAATATGGTTCCCTCGGGTCCACAGAGCCCTTTGTGCCCCTCCCGCCAGAGTCCCCCCTTCTTCGGAGTTCCTCCCCCCCCTCCCCAGTTGGCCCATACTTTTCCCTATTAGCCCCCTAATACATATGCCCCCTCGCCTTCTAGAAAAACCTTATTCACAGAGGCATCTTTCCCCTCCCCTTCCCCCTTCATCCACTCCCCATTAGTATATGCTCCTTCCCCTCTCCCTTCCCCACAACCTCCCCTTCCAAGGTCCTCCCCCAAGCCGGAAAGGAAGATTTATGAAATTCGATCCAAGGGGTCTCAACTAAATAGAGTCTCATCCAAATGTGGGCAGGAGTTGGACCCTCCTCAAACTAACCCAATGGGAATACAAATTCCCATCACTAGGGCCCTTAAAGCAGGGAAATCCCTTGGCTCCCATGCTCAATTTTGATTCTCTCCTTTAACGCCAGAGGGGTAAGGGGACCCCGAATAAAAATCTCCCTCAAAATTTTATTGTGTAACCTTAAGACAGATATTGTGATGATACAAGAAATGATGTGCAGTGGGGATAAAGCTAGGACCTCCCTAGGGTGGCTAAAGAACTAGTATTTTTGCACGAATTATGAATATGGGTTGTCTGGGTGACTAATTACAAGTTGGAGCCATGATTTCTTGGCTCAAATATATACCTCCTACTGGTTAGCGATTGTAGTCTGTCTGAAGCATAAAAACAATGACAAAATGTTGAACTTTGTAAATATTTATGGACCTTACACTAACTGAATCCCCTTCTGGGAAGGATTATCTTTTGCAGGATCTTTAAGAATTCCATTATCTATTATTGGAGGGGACCTCAATTTTACACTTTCACTAAGTGAGGTCTAGGGATCAAACCCCAAAATTGATGGGAAGTGGGATTTTTTCCTCTCTCTAATGGAAAAACATAAGTTGGTCGACATAGAACCCATCAAAATATCCCCAACCTAGAGGAATGACAGATTGAGAGATGAGGTTGTGGCCAAGAGATTTCAGATTCTTAGTCTTAGAATGTTTAATGGAAACCACATTTCATGTAAGACCGTCGGTAATTGAAGGGGGTCAGTTCGATCATCATTCTATATCTTTGCAAATACTTTTTTATGATGTCTCCCCACCGAGTCCCTTGAAAATCAATAAAATTTGGCTAGTAGAAGAGGATTTCAAGGTCATGTTCCTCTCAGAATGGCAAAGCTTGGATTCTTCCAACCCTAATACTATGATGAAAAAAATGGAGAAGAATCTTTCGAGGGTCAAACGTGAAATCAAAAAATGGATCTCTATCTATAAATCTCGTTCTCAGAGAGAAATAATTGAAATTAAAAATGACATCTCCAATTTGGTACATGTTTTGGATAGTAGTCTACCCTCCCAGGCTCAACCAGAGGATCTTAAATCCCACAAATTATACTAGTTGCAAAAGGAGGAGACTTCATGGAGGTTGAAAAGTAGGGCATTATGGATGGAGGCAGGAGACAATAACACGAGGTTTTTTCATCAATACACCAACTATCGGAAGAGCATCAATACGATTTGGGATATCAAAAATGCTGAAGGTGTCACGATCAACTCTTTTAAGGAAAAAGTGGACGCAGGGGCACAATTCTTCGAATCCCAATTTCGTCGACCTGAAGGATGTCCAATCTAGGAAATTCTCTTAGGAGTATCCAAACTCCTAGTTGTTTTCACGGATGAAATGAACCAGTTAATGGAGGATGGAATCTATGAATCGAAGATTCACGATGCTCTTTTCTCAATGTAAAATGGAAAAAGTTCAGGTCCATATGGTTTCACGGTTGAGTTATTCAAACATTTTTATGACCTAATCAAGAACGATCTCCTAAAATTGGTTATTGAATCCAAAAAAAATGGCATAGTCATCAAATCCTTCAATTCTACATTCATCTTCCTAATCTAGAAGACTTAAAAGGGAGAATCTTTTAGTGACTTTTGACCAATATCCTACTACAATGTAATATACAAATTAATTTTCAAGGTGATCACATGTCATTTAAATCCCCCAATGAGTGAGTTCATTGGAGAAGAACAATTCAGATTCTTGCACAAAAGACAGATACATGATGTGGTCGCAGTGGTTGAAGAAATGTTGCACTTTGTCAAACAAAGAAATTTGAAAGCAACTCTCCTCAAATTATACCTAATAAAAGCATATGATAGGTTCAATTGGATGTTTCTTTGACTAATCTTTCTCTAACTAGGATTAAAACTCAACTTTGTAAATTGGATCATGGGATGTATGCATAGTGCCTCTTTCATTGTCTTAATTAATGGAGCCCCTTCGAGTTTTTTCAAAGCCTCTCGAGGCCTTATACAAAGATGTCATATTTCCCCATTTTTACTTCTAATTATTCCAGAATCCTTAAGTAGGATTCTAAATGAGGACAAACGTGGTGGTGTTTGCATAGGAATAAAGGTGTTTGGCAGAGAAGAAATCTCCCACCTGCAATTTCTTGATGATATATTATAAAATATAAAGGGAAATGTTCGAGATGTCTAGACACTTAAGGAATTCCAAGATATTTTATGCACAATAATAGGGATGTCCATTAACATGGATAAATCATGTATCATCATTTCAATTTTTTGTTTTACTCGTAATAGGGTCACTGACTGTCAACCCTGAAGGGACACATCTGATCGGCCATGATAGTGATGCGCCTAACTCTGATGAACCGAGAGAATTGAACCCATGAACTCACGACAAAGGGCCAATGACTTGGCATTAGGGGATTCAACCAACTGGGCTACTCGATGGGGCTATTATAATAATTTCAAATTTACAAGAGCATGATCGAAATGAGATTTTTGCGCTCCTCTTTGCACCAGCCAAATCTTTGGATGAAGGTTTTAAATACCTTGGATTTACACTGAAACCATAAAACTATAGAGTAATGAATTTGGATTGGATAATACACAAGGTGTAATCCATAACTTCACTATGGCTTCACCATATCCTATATAGAGGAGAAAGATTAGTACTTTTGAAATCGGTGCTCCAATGAATACTAGTGTAATGGAATTCCATAGCAATCATTCCTAAAATGGTACTCAACAATATTCAAAGCATCTTCTCTCGTTTCCTATGGAAAAGACACAAAAAAGGACCTCGCCTAGTGAAGTGGTCCTCGAGAGCTGCCCCAAAGGAGTTAGGAGGTTGGGGGATTAAAGAGGTCCACCTCTTTGCTCAAGACCTTGCATGAAGAAATATTTGGAGGTTAACTGTGGGCGATTCTGTTTCTACCCAAGTTATTTCATCAAAATACTTCCCAAACCAATCCATCCATGAATGGTTTCGAGCCCCTTTTAAATCAAATAAAGGGTCAATAGTCTAGAAAGCGTTAGTCAAATATTTCCCTCTGGTGGAACTTTGGACTTATTGGAAAGTAGGAAATGGAAGAAGCATCAGAATAGGGAAAGATCCATGGCTAGGATTAGGAGACAAATATGCACTCTCCCCTTGATTGATTCAAGATTTATCTGACCATGAGATATTTTTCCTTAAAGATGCCAAATCTAGCTTCCTGCAACTAAGAGGTCGCCCATGATGGATCTCTACAATTGCTTTAAATATCTCCTAGGATCTCCATGAAGAATGGAACTCCTATGTGGGAAAATTATGCAAAAACCACATTCTATTAGATGAATACACGGAGGAATCCTTGGTTTGGATGAAAAAATATAAGAATGGATCCTTCACAACAAATATTGTTCTAATTTGCACTCTTTAGGTGAAAAAAAATGGTGGTGGGGAAAAATGTCGAAAATCAACACCTCGCCTAGATGCAAACTTACCTTGTGGCTTGCCTTAAACAATAAAATACTAACCATGGAGAATATCATCAAAAGAATATGGAACAGGCCCAAATGGTTCTATGTATGTAGAGCAAGCTCTGAAACAATTTCTCACATGTTTATTCATTGTCCTTATGCAACACATGTTTTTCACTCGATTAAAGAAAAGATACAGTCCAAAACCAACTGGAATAAACCGAGCTTGGACGATCGTGTCAAAGATTGGATTTTGGACAGGTCATTCAAACTTTACACTAGCTTACTGAGCATCCTTGTCAATAATTTGTGGTGGGCCCACAATTCAAATATTAAAAAAAATAGACTTGTCCCCCCAGAAGTGACGACGAACTTGACAGTTGGGAAAATGATGGAATTTATGAACAAACAAGAAAAAAGACCCAACAGTTCCCTTTGCTTCCTGAAATAGACTATGGTACCCCTTGGGGGTGTTTTGATGCTGCTAGTCAGGGCCATCCTCCTAAATGCGGAGTCAGGGTGGTTCTTTACATTAGTCATAAACACTATATTTTCATCAGATATGCGTCAGGCCTTGGTTCCAACAACCAAACTTTATAGCCTTATGGAATCTTCTAAAGACAACAAAAGAAAAAAATGTCAGGAAGTTACAGGTGATGAGGGATTCAAAGCTTTAATGCATCCACCGGCTCACATCACCTCGGACATTAACCCTGCATGAATCCGCACAGGAGCATTCAAACGATGAGGCCCCTCGCGCAAGGGAAGGGTACCCCTCACCAGAGCACTATCCAACAGACTTTAATGGCGATGGTTAATGTTTCGGCTATGGATATTGTTTTTGCATTCGTTCTCATTGTCCGAGTAGCAAGCCCGAGCAACAAGTCACTCCAGGAGACCTTCGTCTCACAGGTGAACCAGAGCCGCGGCAGTCTCTCTCTCGTTTCACCGGCACAGTGGCCGCACTCGACAACCTCGCCATTCCTCCGAAGAAACTTGATTGAAATCGATAGCATTCAGATATTTCACTGGGATCCCACCATGCCCCGAGCCAGAGGGAAACCGCGAAGGGGAGAGGCCTGGTACACAGCGGAGTCACGGCGCAAAAGAAAGGAGCAATTCGAGAAAGCCATGGAGATGGCAGTTAGGAGGTGAAAGAGCAGACCATGCACACCTCCAATGGCGTACGTGGAGGAGGTCATCCCGGAAGGAGGCCAGCCAAGCCCTCCTGAGCACACCCTATTTATGGTACCGGAGAATTGGAATCCACGCTCGAACTTTGGCTCGGATAGCACACGACCGCCTGCAAGCAGCACACTTGACCCATCCATAGCCACCGCAGATACGCCTTACTCCCCCTATTACGTGGAAGAGGAGGTTCCTCCTGAACCCACCAAGGAAGCGGAGGAGCCAGAGCGAGCTCGACATCGGCACAGGACACAGGAAGCAGAGGCGGCCACTAGAGAGGAGTTAATGGACAACCACCGCCCGAAGCAACCACCTTTAGTTGACTAGGGATACCTCAATCTTGTCTTTGAGATTAGGAATAAGCTGGAAGACCAAATCTTCTGCCTAGCGCAAATGGATCAGTGGCTTGACATGTTCTTTGTGGCACATTCCAGAACTCCGTCAAAGAAACAATGTCCGACTTGTGCGCGAGCTTACTCATTCCCAGCGAGATGGAGGCACTCTGAGGACGAGGACAAGCATCCCAGTTCAGAGGTTACTTAATGTTTAGAAATCGACTTTGGTTTTGGTGTTGTTGTTATATTTTATGCTTTAAGATAGCTAGCTACCAGTTTTTCTTAGCACTAGTTAGGAGAACCAGACTCATGCTCGTGACTGTTAGTCCTGGTTTCCTTCGGGCAGGACGTAGCATTGTCAACTCTGTTAATTTTGCTAATTCTGCACACTGGGTGACAAATGGACATGGATGCCCAGCTGTCCCGGTTTCCTACTCAGGCGGGACAGCTAGCATCATTTACAGTTATGTATTTTGGTTACGGTAATATAATAGGCACCACCTTTTTTTACTTAAAAAAAAAACAATGAAACAATATGGAAGTGAATAAGAAACAACAAATCTTCTTGGCCAAATAAAATCTTCTAAATCAATTTAGAAAACTACTTTTAGTTGCAAATTCGTAGACTTCACTTTTGCTGATTTTTTGGGATAGAAAATCTCCATATTTGCTTGAATTAATGCTTCTAGATTATTGTCCATGGAAATAGCTTTCCAAAAAGTGTTTGGTTTCCTTATTTGGTTGAGTAAAACTCAAGATATCACTTGTCAAAGTTGAGTCATCAAAACTAATTCAATTTATAAAAACATTTGGGCAGTTTTATTAATTATGTTTCATTTAATTATTTAATTTTATGTTATAAATGCAAAATATGTATACACAAATTGCAAAAATAAAAATTAAATCAAATTTGGGTAATAATTAACTTTATTAATTAATTTTAAATAAAATAAAAACTTATTTACATATTAACATTAATTTTATTTACAATCTAGAAGAATCATAATAAAATACATATTTTATGCCCAAGTGGTGAAAAATGACCACACTTTGACTGAGGATATCTTTCAAATTGTAAGTCAAAATAAGGTTAAACTTGAATCATTGGAAGGTTGGCAACAAAACTAAAGCAATGAATATGTCACACTAAACTCAAATAAAAATGAAAATCTCACAAAAGAAACCAAACCAAAATGTTCTAGAAGGCGATATTAATAAAATTTATATGGAGGGACCCATAATAATTTTAAAAAATTATGGGGGTGTTTTGGCCACAACAATTGGTGACACATAGGGATGAAGTAATTATCTCTAGTTAAGATAGTAGGACTAAATTTACCAAATATCGAAATGAAATATTTCAAAAAATTCTCGCATATTGTACCATTTCCAAAGGTCCCACATAAGAAGAATCAAAGCAAGATAAGCTCGTAAAGATGAAATATCACAGGTATTGCATTGAAATATCACAAAACCCAATTGAAAGCAAAACAAACAAAATTAAAAAAACTTCAATCATTGCAAACAAAGAAAGAAAATGAAAATCTGAAGGATAAATTAAAAGCCAAGAATTGAAAGAAAACTTCAACCCGACAACTTATAAAGGTATATCTCAGCAAAAGAATGAATATGGGAAAGCATGAGCGTTTGAATTGAGTTGAGTTTTTGATTAATTTTATTTTTCCAAGTTAAAGCTAATTGGGATTTTTATTCAAACGAAAATCCAAAATATAGGAAGCCACAATGATTAAAAGATGAAGTTAAATCAGATATCCCTCACCTTGCAAATGTCTTGTTTCAAAATTAAGCCTCCATAGAAAAATCTTAATGATTATTTAATAAAGATGAGGCTTATAATGATATGAATTGAAATCAAAATAGAGGTTCATAGATTCCCTGATTTAGCTTATTTGCATTTTGATCAACATCATCATTGCTTTTCTTAACTCAAAAGCAGGTGAAACAAGGAGAATAAATTACAAAACTAAAAACCTTGAAGTCCTGTAAAAATAGAATTTAGATCAGCAAATACTGAAACAAGACTAAAGTAAAAATGAAAAGAAAAAATTAAAGGATGAGAATAGTTGTATGAAACTTATGTTGAAAAACCTCGTTGCAATTTACCTTAGAGATATCGATTTTTTCCAAATTAAAGAAGCAACCTCTTCCTATTATAAAAATTAAAGCATGAAGAAGTTGCATATCTAATGAAGTTCACATATACCTAAGATCATCAGTTTATTAAATCTAAACTTAAATTAAAGTAAACCTAAGCTAAATTAAACCTACCCCTACTCTAACTTTATGAAGGAAATATGACTAGGTATAGTCAAATTTCCAGTGGATCCATTCAAGCTCTTTCATACCTGCACATATGTACACATCAAACATTAGTAATAAAAAATGAATTAATGATAAATTATCAAAAGAAAATTTAAACCTATTATTGACAAATATTCCTAATAAATTTGATAACTGAAAATTTTCTAGAGGGAACCTTGTTAATAAATAAACTTCCAACCATATTGCTATCCTATCATGAAAACCAATGTGGAATTGTTGAAAGGAAGACATGATTGAAACAATAATTTGCTCTCCCTGTAGAAAAAGGTTAGTACTATTTACATCAGGAAAAGAATTTACATCAGTGTTACAAGACATAAAAGACTTATCTACAAGAATATCATTTACACAAGTATTAGCTGAAATAATGTGATGAGTATTAGAACTATCATCAACTTGTGTAAAAAGTTCAATATTATGAAAATAATTGGGAACTTGAGTGATAACATAAGAATCATAAATAGGCATGGAATTTTCCTTTTTAATATTGAAATCATTATGAGAAGATTCAAGATGAGGTTCAATTATAGTAAGATAAGTAAAATGATACCTTACATCTTGAAATTTGGATTGGTTATGATAATTGACAGCACAAGGACCTGACATAACCATCACCCCGGGGTTAAGTGCCTCAATATTCTCAGCCTCTAAATCATTATCATAAATGATTTCACAATCATTACCTAGAATGTATTCCTTTATAAAGAATAAATCAAAACTGTAAGCATAGGATGATTAACATGTATAATAATTATTAGAAAAATGACCATTTAATAATTCATTACCCTGATAATTATGGGTGGGAGATTTACAATTTGTTTGACTTATAACAATTCCATTGTTTTGTAAAATGGCATCTATGTGAAGATGAAGTCTTAAATGATTATCAAACAAACTTCTATCAGTAAAAAGATCAGTGTATAATAAAACATGGCTATTGGAATAGATAAAACTAAATGTCTCTCTATTCTCAGAACGATCATTATCATTAAAGTCTTGTACATGAGTTTCTAATATCATTTATGCATTATTTTCCTCAACACATATATCACTTTCAAGTAGGGGATTTATTTGATTGGATAAATATTTCCCTTCTTGAAAATGACTATCTATATGTTCTGGGATGTGTGGTTGAGTAGTACTAATAATGATATCAGAAATATGGGTTAAAATAATTCTAATGAGACAACTATCATCATCATGGAAAACATATGATTGTACTTTATTATAAACGACAATTGTATTAGGATTTAAAACGGTTTCAGGATGAGTTATGATTTCATTAGAAGAATTTATTGTTGGTTGTGGAGCCTGATTATCTTCTTGATTCAAAGGTCTTTGTTTTCAACCATGTTTATACCCCATGAATAATTTACAACCTAGAATAATGTACACTCCTCCATGCAGGGGAGTGCAAAGGGGGGTTACCCCCTTTGCGGGGTTTGGGGGAAGCGGGCCCTTGGCGGGGGTTCGGGGGTGAAGCCCCCAAAGGAAAAAAATTGCCTTGAAAATGTATATTGTAATTTCATTTTAAATCTGGATTTTTCATTATAAGGTCGTAGATCTAATGGTAAAAATTATGTTAGGGATCTTTTCCCTAGAAGTCAACCCTCTTTTATCAGGGAAATGTATCATGGTTATTCATCATGGTGAATATTGTATCATGAGAGAGGAGACTGTGAGAGAAAGAAGAGGAAGTTACAACGAGTTTGTTGTAGGTTGTATCCCTTCATTTGTTGGATAATAATAAAGGAAGGACCTAGCAATTTTTATGGTGGACGTAGCCCACACTAGGTGAACCACCTATATCTGTGTCTCTATTGTATCGTGTATCTTTTGTGTTTTATTTCTGCATTTGTTTTATTTTATTGCTCTATGATCCTGTTTTTCTAACATTTAAGTCTTCCAAAAATTGTCCATTAATAATTTATGAATTGATTGTTATAACAAGATCAACCATGTCACGAGAAGTAACAGGTTCATCAATAGTAGAAAATACACTAAGAAGAGTTAAATATTCTGGTTTATCATGATTAATACAAGGAAGAGAAAAAATGTATCTAAACCATCCTATTAATTCAAACTCTGAAGGAAAATCATGAGATTGAAATTTAAAGAAAATTAATTTGAATCTAAGAAGAAAATCTTCATAAGACTCACCTTCAATTCTACACAAATATTCAAGTTATAGGGAAACTTGATCATAGTCATAGTCTTGAAATGTTTGAAGTAATATTCGAGAAAATTCGTCACAACTATCTACAGAGGTAACTAGAAATGAAAGACACCAATCTTTGGCCTAGCATGAAAAACTAAGAGTAACAATCTTGCACATGACACTTTTATTAATATCATATTTATTGCAATTTAAAATAAATTGAAAAATATGATCAAATGCAGAAAAATTAGGCTCACCATTAAAATTTATTTTTGACAAGTATTTAATTACCTTCATTGGAGTGTTTGAATATGCTTGACCATAGATACAACTCCAAATAGGAATTTTAGAAGAAGCCATTGAATAAAAATCAAAGAATTAAAACCCACAACTAAAAAATAATCAACTTGTCATGCCCACTCTTCGGTGGCCCTCCTTCTAGTGCCAAAAATGTTGATGGATAAAAATGACCATAATCAACATTGGGGAAATCACCCAGTCAGGGTTATTAGGCAGCGGAACCATAAAAACAGACACAGATTAATGGAAAAACAAATAAAACCAATAACAAACAAGACACAACAACAATCACATAATTGACACAATGATTTACATGGAAACCCAATACAGGAAAAACCACGGGGAAATGATAATCAATATTCTTATTATTCAAGGGAAAATTAAAATAGTCAATGACAGGCATACAAACATCCTCTCCTCTCTTCCCACACACTGTGCTACGCTACATTGCTCATTTCTCACTTCATCTCTATGGGTATGCTTGTATATATAACATATATCGAACAATTAGACAAACTTATTACAATATGATCCACCAGTTACACAAACTGTTCACTTTAGTGTGCATGCATGCACATTCTGTTTTTATCTAATGTTATGTGCATGCATCTGCATGGGAAATTAGTTTGCACATTTTCAACAATCTCCACCTTGACAACAATTTACCTGATATATCATGCCCAAATTTATTCATCACCTTTCCTACTAGCCAAGAGAAGCCAAACACCATCACAGCTCCACAGTTTCTCTAATAACATTGTTATGTAAACATGTATACATGATTTTCTCCAGTATGGACCATTCTACCTCCATTAGTAACCTATCTTATAAACTAATGCACTTGTCAATTTTTATACGCTAGACTATTAGTCAAATGCACAACACTTTGACCACCACATAACACTTAATCCTATACCTGTCCAAGCGTACCCAATAGATCCTTGCATTCTTGGATGACATAACCTGAGGTATGTCTCCTCTTATCCAAACTATTGAATCATAACCACATATTTAAATCTCTGCAACCAATGTAGGTGATACTTTTTCTTTTGTGCTTCTAAGATACTGAAGCACCCATTTCCATGCTCTTTTCCTGGTTTTTCCATGTGTCTACTGACAACACCAATTGCATGTGAAACACTAACCATTTCCCATCGCAATCATCAAACTTCCTACTAGCATACGATACTTGATACATATAACCATTTTCTTCTTCATTAGTTAGGACATAAACTTGAAGAAAAACTTACAATGGAAAGCCAAAGGGATTTACTGGTTTCACATTATTCATAGCAAATTTCCTGAGTATCTTCACCACATACTTGTTTTATGATAACCAAGCTTACCACCCTTCTTGTCTATGTGTATTTCCATGCCCAATATTTGTTTTTCTACTCCTATATCCTTCATATCAAACGTCCTAACCAACTAAGTCAACCTGTTGATCTCAAACATTTTTATGCTTGCAACAAGCATAACATTTAACATGCAGATAATAAATATACCATAAACACAATGGTAATACTCACTTCTTGTAAATTTTGGCTCACCATGAAGGAATCAAACATCTTGTACCATTTTCCTAGCATGTTTCAGGCCATACAATGATTCCTGAGTTTGCAAACAAATAGTTTGTTGTGATTCTGAACTAACATTTTTTGTTGTTCCATATATATCCCATTTTCCAAAAAACTCCATGTAAAACAGTTTTAACATCTAGCTGTACTAACTCGAGATCAAGTAACCCAACTAGTGCTAACACGACATGAATAGAAACAATATTTTAACAACTATTGAGAGACTTTCATGGAAATCAATACCTTCCAAATACCTTTCTACTACCAGTCATGATCCAGGTGGATATCGGGGGCCACCCACCTTTTCCAAATGGCTCAAAACAGTTTTCTGGCCATTTTGGCAATTTACTATTTTTAGCAGGTTTTAACTTCCGGGGCCATTTTGAGGGCCTAAATGAAGTTTTTTTGAGATCGAGGTTCTCAATAATATCCAAAGGCATGATTGATCCCCCAAAATTAATCTCCTCTATGATACCTTTCCAATGAGCTATCACACGCCTAAAACGGAGATCGTATGCAAAAGTTATGACCCCGGGAAGTTGATGCACCAACTTACCCAAATGGGGCCCACATGACTTTTGGCACTTCAACTCCTAGGGTTAGGTTTTTGGATGTCTAGGACTTTTGGCATTCCCGATTATTGTAAAAAGGCCTCCAGAGCCTCATTGTAACGATCTTCTCATGGATGCGAGTAGCAACCACATCTCTTCTCAGAGATAAGCTACCAGCGCCCTAACTAGTTTATTTCCATTCTGTCTGTAAGCACATTTCAGTCATTTGTTATTAATGAAATGAAGTCTTATTTCCGCTGCATCTCTGCGTTTATGTGTATTTCTATATTTCATTGTGTTCCTACATAAATCTGGATCAGTGGTATCAGAGCAGGCTGCTCTTGATCGGTTTTTTTTTCAGTGCATGTCCCCGACGAGGTCTGAGTATAGCAAGTTGGGTCTCGATCTTGTCTCTCTTGAAGACAATCTCTCTCGCACACCCAAGAAACCCTCAATGGCGGAAGAAAAGAAAATCGACGGAGTAGACGATCCTATCAGTCTGTTGCTTGAGCAAGCTCTCATGCGACAGAGGGACGAAATGATGGAGAATTTTTCCCACATCCTTCAACACCTGTCGATAGCATCAGGCGCATCTTCATCAAGTGACCACTTTGGAGGCACCTCGCCTTTCAAGGTACATGATTCCCATATTTGAGGGTCAAATAGATGCAGATGCCCTAGATAAATGGTTAAATCTGCTAGAAGGTTATTTCTCTGTTCATAATTTTTCAGACAAGGAAAAGATCACCTTTGCACTCCTTAAGGCTCTCCCCCATGTCAAACATTGGTGGAAAACTTACTGGGAGCAGAGTTCCACAGAGGATTCTGGAATATATGGGACCAAGCCCACTTGGGAATTTTTTTTGGATGCGGTAAAGGAACAGTACTACCTTGTTGGCAACTATGAGGACCAGTACATGAGATGGACCACACTATGGCAAGAAAAGGGCCAATCAGTTCCAGAGTTCACCAATAGCTTCCATACCTTGCACACCAAGCTGGGTATCAAAGACTCTGAACGACATTTGGTTCTGAAATACCGTGGGGCTCTACATAGATACACCCAAACTGAAATGGATTTTCTGGACATCTCATCACTCGGTGTTGCCTATCGATATGCTGTTGAAATCGAGCAGAAATTTGAGCACCAGAACAAACGAGAGTTTGGGTCTACAAATCCACAACAACCAAAGTATGACAAAGAAAACCTTATCAAACAGTCTCCCGAAAACCAGTCCAAGCCACAGGAAAAGAAGGGTCACGGGAAGACAAAGAAGGACACCGAAAAATGGTGCGATTTCCACAAAATCCCCTAGCACAACACCGATGAATGACGCTCAAAACAGTCATTGGTGGCTGAGATCAAAGACAAGGAGCCGAACCCTGATTCAGAATCTGATTCTGAAAATACTAGTAAAAGACAGATCATCGACGCAGACCCCACTGCTATTGTCGTGACCACAACAATTCAACCAGAAGAACCAACAAATCCATAAGAGGGGGAGCGCCTTTTTCATTCACAGATGTGGGTGAAGGGCACCCTGCTGCATTTTATTGTTGATAGCGGAAGCCAAAAGAACCTCATCTCAACAGAGGTCGTCAAACAGTTGGGATTGTCGACAAAACCACACCCGCAACCATACAACATTGGGTGGCTTCGCCAAGGAAGAGATCTTTGTGTCAGCCAGCAGTGTCGATTGTCATACGGCATCCAACCCTTCAAGGATAAGGTATTATGTGATGTTGCCCCACTGGATGTCTGTGATGTTCTCTTGGGCCAACCATATATGTGGAAACACCATGCTATCTATGAGTCTCGACCCCGTAGTGTCATTATTACTCTGGGGGGTCATCCCTACAGGATACAAGAGGTAGTTCCAACTACTGCCCCACCTACACAGTGCTGCAAGGTAGTATCTCATACTAGAAAATTCATCTTCTCCACAATCTGTTCAAAGGGTGAACAGAAGGATACTGCAGCCACCACAGCTTCGGCCAAAGCACCTTCTATCCAACAAAAGCAGGTCGACAAGGATGCAACAAAGCATGAAGATTCCTTCTGCACAAAGTCATCTAAAATAGCTAGACTGGTTAAAAAGGTCCAAACCTTCCAGCCACAGGTTCGTGACAGATTTCCACAAACTAAGCAGCGTGACTTCTCCAGCAAGACAAGCAGCTCACCAAGATGCAGATTCAACAAATGTTTTTCCCTCTCCCCCGGGAACTC
>ML792792.1:567413-721634 GCA_009831015.1 Picea engelmannii | reverse complement strand
AAATAGTTCATTTAATTCACATAAAATAATGCAAGACAAGGTTGTGATTAGTCAATAAATAGTTATCAGTGATTCACTAGCAAGTCTCCATGAATTCATTATCAATTATGGTCTAAATCCTATTCATTTTTACAAAAGATAGCCTTAAACAAAACATGCACTAGCATAAAACAAGTGTAGTTAACAATAGTGGTAATAACACTTATAAGTATACTAGTGGGCACATAATTTAAACCAAAATGAAAACAATCATCAAAGAAATAATAATAAGTATGCAAATCGAATACAACAATGAAAAGAAATGAAAACTTCTTATCATTATCTCCAAATGTTGTTATACAGTCCTCTAAGTCCTAAACTCCTTCAAGAAGCAGCTTTACAATAATGCAAATTTCTCTCCTCTCAGAGATCAAAACTCTACCTATTCTACAAAAAAAATCTCTCTCTTACAATAGTGCCATTGAAATTCTCTTCCTGCATAATTTTCCCTCTCAAGTTTCAGATCTAGACCCTCCCTATACACAGGAATAATCACAGTTTTTATAATCTCCTCCACTCACATCAAATCCTCATTTTGTCAACAAAAGATTTGTTGTCATGAATCAGTTACAGAATTAGCAAAAATTCTAGAAAGAACCTACCCATAAAATGCATAATATATCCAAAAATATTCATCCTTTTGAAAAACACTTTGGAAGTTAGCTAATTTGGCATTTTTTCAAGATGGGTTTGCAACTATTTTTCCAAAATCTACTCAGTTTTCCCAAAAAATGTTTTGCAAAAACGTCTCTTGAAGATTGGCACAATTTTCAATCTGGGAAACTTTGTGTCACTCCAATCTCGATTTATCCCAAACGATTTAGTTTATGAAAAAATCCTTTTAGGATAAGGTAATTGACCCTATTTTAGAAGTGGATTTTTAACCAATTTGGAAAATTCTTCTCTCATTTCCTAGAAATCACTCTGCAAAATTGCCTCCTAAAATGATTTATAATATGTCAAAACAAATTACCAATTTAGAATAACAAAATTCATGTTTTCCCTTGCTTTCCCATGAAGATAATATTAGCAATGAAACAATAAGGAAATGAATAAGCAACAACAAATCTTCTTGGCCAAAGAAAATCTTCTAAATCAATTGAGAAAACTACTTTTAGTTGCAAATTCGTAGCCTTCACTTTTGCTAATTTTTTGGGATAGTAGTTTTCCAACAAGTGTTCGCTTTAAGTTGAGTCATCAAAACTAATTAGATTTATAAAAAATTATGGGCATTTTTTTAATTATGTTTCATTTAATCATTTAATTTATGTTATAATTACAAAATATATATACGTGAATTGCAAAAACAAAAATTAAATCAAATTTAACTAGCAATTTACTTTTTTGATTAAGGTTAAATAAAATAAAAACGTATTTACATATTAACATTAATTTTATTAAAAACACATATAAGTGGTGAAAAATGGCCACACTTTAATCAAAGATATATTTCAAATAGTAAGTCAAAATAAGGTGAAACTTAAACCGTTGGAATGTTAGAAACAAAACAAAAGCAATGAAAATGTCACACTAAACTCAAATCAAAATAAAAATATCACAAAAAGAAACAAACCAAAATGTTAATAAAATTTATATAGAATAACCCATAATAATTTTAAAAAATTATAGGGAGTGTTGTGGCCACAACACAACCTAGATATGGTAAGGGGATTTTTCTCACCTTTAACACAAAATCAACCAAACATCATACCTCCTCAAAACCATCATATTGATCTTGTTGTACAACATTGTAATTTTTTTTAAGTTGTTATAATCTTATATTAGATAAGATCCTTTTTGTTGGAGAAGACATGGAGTAGTTGTTCATTTTCTTGTTTTGCATCTTTAATTTTATTCCTACTCTCTTTCTACCTGAAATGTTGCCCTAGATAAGCCTTCGTCTTCACATTCTATGTACACTCCTTATCCCTAAATTTGATTAATGTTATCGATAAATCATGTGTAAATCATATTGGAGTGAACATGAATTATTGAATTTTTTTTTAAATGAGGAAAGGAGAAGTTTGAACGATCATAGTCTTTTTATCTAAATTATTTATTTTTTTTAATTTATTTTTACTTTCTATCATAAAAATGCATAAAAACAATTTAATAATATTTTGAAAAGATTGAAAAAAATAGATTTCTTTTAAAAAAAAAAATGTATTTTTTTAATTAAACTTTAATTTTTTTTAATATAAAATTATCTAACATAACATTAACTTGACAACATCTCTCTCATTCCAAATTATACAACACCTAACTACTCTAAATGCAAAAATATTGCTATTTCTTGAAAAAATTGTAGTTTTTAAGATGTATTTGAAAAAGACTAATTTCACTCAAAATCAACAATATTGATATCTATCCTAAAATTCAACTTCCTAAAATTAAAAAAATCAATTTTATAAAAATATTCATTGAATCTATTAAAAACTTTAACTTCATAAAAATGGATAATAAAACTTAATCCAAATTTAATAATAATAAAAAAGTATTATATGCAATTTGAAATATATATATATATATCTTATAATATAATTGAAAGCTAAACCATCTAAGATGATATAGTCGTTTTGGGTATAACTAAATCATGAATACTTTCATCATAAACATAGGATTTTAGAAAATAAAGAAGGTTTCATATATTTGTAAGATGATGCATATCATTTTTGTATAGTACAAAATTGTTTCCCCTGGATGTTAAGATGATGCATATCATTTTTGTATAGTACAAAATTGTTTCCCCTGGATGTTAAGATGATGCATATCATTTTTGTATAGTACAAAATTGTTTCCCTTGGATGAAACATCCAAAGGAATTTAAAATATATATATATATATATATATATATATATATANTACAAATTCCCTTTCAAAGTCAAAATATATAATTATGATAGTCATACCATGATAGTTACATTTTGAATTGTTCATAAGGGAAACCAATTGAACCATTGTAATAGAATAAAACTTAGACCAAAATAAATATTAGGATTATCAAAGTTTAGTTGTTTATGCAACTCAGTGTCACACAAGGTCCAAATATGACAAAAGTTTATCGGTACAAAACAAATACTATAAGAAGCCAGAACATAACACCGGAAGAAAAGTTATGAGCCCGGAGGAGGCCCATTATCTATGTCCTGCAAGTGTGACTCTGAATCCATAGCTCTTGCCGTTGGTGCATCATCCCCTTCTGCATGCTCTGGGACTGGAATATGAAAGGTTTCATCTATACTAGACCCATACCTGATCAGAGTGGTAAGCAAGGCCTTCAACCACTCCCCCCGATGATCCAAAGTTTCAATCCTAAACCCCAGGTTGTCCACATCTCGTCACACATCAAAGACTAGGCTTTGCAAAGTTTCCACAAAAACTAAGAGGCATGAACAATCTTCATAGTTGTTGTAGTTGTGTGTTTGTAACATAGGAAGAGACACCACCCTAAGAATGGAGGGGAAGTCAGAGGGTCTGGAAGAGGACGGAACATTTGAAACTGAAACCGAATAAAAACCAAACAAGATTCCTTGACTATCCAACCAATCCACAGGGAAAGCCCAGGGGAAGACAAAGGGCCTAGACTACGCCTACCAAAGGAAGAAGAGGAAGAGGAAGAATCCCGAGAACTAGGAAAATTTAGGCTCTCGACATTATTGTTGTGCACCATTCTAACATGAGTGAGATACTAGGTTGGTTTGTGCCTCGAACACTTACGCAAATGCGACATAACCAAGAGGGGGAGGGACAAGAAGTGATGTGGATAACAACGCACATAAAGCCAAAAGAGAGTGTCAATCTGGAGGTCGTGGCTACCGAGATTAAGAGAGGAGGTAATGAATCCATCTGAACCATGAAGATCCATAAGAGAAAGCACCCATCACATAGCCCAGAGGCCAGAATCACACATGTCCTGACTTGAAAAACCAAGCATACTAACCAACTCCATTAAGTTCGCAATAGGATTAACCAACAGAACCAGTGGGAGGAAGTACACACTGGAGTTAATGTGTGAGGAATGTCGAGGGACAAGCATTAAGAAGCAAAAAGTGAGACCATGGTGTGTTGAGCGCGGCGACCAAAACCCTCAATCCTCCCAAGCACCCTCATTAAATCACTTAAACACGTAACACCTCATCCAAGATAAATATAAATATTTTGAAAACATAGGAATTTAAAAAATAAATAAATATAAAATATTGTGAAAATTTGTAAAAAGATTGGGAATATTTTAAACTTTTATTGTTTGTGGGTGGGGACTTTTGAGAAATACACTTTCTCGTTTTTAAAGTTTATATCAAATAATTTTAAAGGTTTCATGCATTGCGATCGAAAATATACAAAATATATTTTAATTTTTTATATTAAATTTTAAATATTTATAATTTATTAACATTTTATTATTTAATAATATAAAATAAAATTCCATAATATAAAATTAATAATTTTATTTTATTTTTAAATAATCAATTTATAATTTATTGATCTATTTCACAATAATGTTTTATTATATAATTATATTAAAAATATTTTTTTCTTAAAAGCATATAACATAACCCAAATTATATTAAAAATATTTTTTTCTTAAAAGCATATGACATAACCCACCAACATCATTATATGGAGAGTGTGCTTGAATACGAAGTAAAGTGATATAATAATAATTTTATTAAAATGAAAATAATTTAATAATTATAATATGAAATATGTAATAAATTTTATTTTTATTTTTAAATAATTAATTTTATTGTGGATATCACTTTTAAACTTTAAAAATTGGAGTACCTATTCTCATCCCTTACATATATAAACTTTTCAATTTAACTATCTAGTGAGGTTTCCTAAAACCTTGTACCCAAAGCCTCATTTGATTTATTTTAAAAAGTGTGGATAAAAACAATCCCTCTAATTATAAGACCATTATGATTAGCCCCATTTTAGCTTAAGCTATATGGAAGTATTTTGGAAAAGAAGATCAACAAATGGCTAGAAATCCATGGAAAAATAACTAGTGGCCAGGCTGACTTTAGAGGCTACCATTCCACTGTGGACCACCTTGTCACATTTAGCATCATTGTAGAGGATTGTTGTAATGATAAAACTGAACCCCTTTGTTGTTTCATTGATTTTAGAAAATATTTTGACACTGTGTCGAGGACTAACCTCTAGAATAGGTTAGAAGAGCTTACAGTCCCTTTCGAGTTAAGAGTTGTTACAATAAGTCTTTATGAGAAAGTTATTGCCCATTTAGGAACATTGAGCATTGGTCGGAAGAAATTAACTGTAATATAGGAGTCAATCAAGGTTGTCCCATATCCCCTATCCCCTACCATTTTTGGCATCTATATTGATAAATTAGAAGATTGTTTGGAGGATGCATGTTGTGTTGGCCCGACTCTTAGTATAGTAATTCTCCTCCTTTATGTTGATGATATTGTTCTTATGGTGACGAGTGCCTATGACCTAGGTAAGCAACTAATAACCCTAAAGGACTTCTACTGTAGCATGGGCATGACTGTGAACATTGACAAAACAAAGGTTATGATAATGTAACAACCATAATGGCTTTAAAACTAGAGTAAATCTATATTTATGTTTAACCATGATAGGGGATTTCTTCCATTCTAGTTGCAAGATTTAAGAAGAAAATCTAAGACATCACATAGTATATCTATAATTGCTATAACTTGAAATTTCTTGAATTTATTACAAAATAATAATTTCAGAATTTACCTCTTGAAGAGGAAGGTCATCCTGTTGAAATTGCTTGTTGAAAGTGCTTGCCTGAATGCTTTCCTGAAACTTAATTTTTACCTCCCATCCAACTAGGAACAGACTCTCCATCTCCCTAGCTCCAGGAATCCTTGTGGTTTCCTGCCCCCCAAGCCCAAATTTCCCAGCAACATCAGTGCCCCTCTAAAAGTTCCCCCAAAAAATCTTTTTCCTCCAATCTCCTCCTTCTTTCCCTTCTCTTTCAAAATTTCCTCCTTGCCTTCTTCTTCCAGAATTTTTTCCAAAACAAAAGACCCCCCTCCAAGTCTCCTCCCCTCCTCCTTTGAATCCCTCTTCTCCCTCATTCAATTTCCCAACTGCCTTATCCCCTCATTAATTCCCTCACCTACCATAATATAATAAAATAGTAAAAATATTCATTGTATTTAATTTTAATAATTAATTAAATTTAACTTAACAACTATGATCAATAAAAATCAATTGGGTTGTTACATACACTCGCCCTTCAAGAAAATTCGTCCCGAAGTTAGAGTAATTTACAATACAAGGGTAATTATACATGATTCATACATTCATATCAAATAAACAACATCACCAATTTAAAACACTTATACATACTAGTGTACATGTACAAGGCATGCATGTGTAGCTAGCACATACAAGACTCACACATGCACAAATGACAATAATTATCACACCTAAAGTAATTCTTGTATGTGTCCAATCCAATCAACAATACCATTCATTTCATAAAGGATAGTAAACCATTTGAAATGTTCAGAAAATCCCTCAATTATAATAATTTAGCACAAGCAAGTTTCACTTAGATAATTATAGTTCAGTTAAGCATATATATATATATATATATATATATATATATCAACAAGAGAAAATCAAGAAATTCTACTATAAGGTGAAAACTCCACACACTTTCAACTACTTCTAGTCATCCTTCCTCCCTAACCTACTTCCATTTTCCATTCCTATCCTTCCTCAGTTGGACTATCTTGGAGCGTCAACTATATTGACCTAACTCCAGATAGAACTTGTAAGAGGAAGTGTTAACTCTCTTGACCAAGCTTCCCCAAAAGGCAATTGGCAGTCATCATCACACATCTAGGGGAGCGTGATCTAACACCGTCCTCCCATGACTCTAGGTTTCAGAGGATACACGGTGGGAAATGCCTCCACCCCTCCTAATAGAACTAGGGTCAACACCCTACCATGGACCATATAGTGGAACTATGTTTATGGGAATTTTTTCATTGTATATTTAGTTTCAGGTAGTCTCACCACCTGAAAAACCTACACTTGTCCACATATCATAGCAATGCATTTGAACCAACATAATTTCACATACAAATATTCATACTGTTGTCACTCAAAACTGAAATGGGTTGTAGCAAATCAATCTCGAGGCAACCTCGAACCACTTTGGATTGGGAGATGCCCCTTCCAACCCGAGAGGGATCTCTCGAAAACTGTCACAAAATAAATTTAAACAAGCATGAAAAGGTGGGAAGATTTATGGGTAAATGATGGTCTTGGATTATTGGAGTTTGGGTGTTAAACTAGGGAAAAGGTCCATTGGGCATAGAGTCAAATGAAAACTGAGAAAAAGAGACAATAACAGAGATCGAATAGCTTGCGGAAAATGAGGCAAAGTAAGTCTATCTTTCAGTGCTTTGATAAATCATGATGCAGCAGGGGAAAGAAAAAGGAAAGGCCGACGTAGCAAAGGATACATGCAGAGTTCTGAAAATGCAGATTGGTCTTACACAGCTGATAGTTGGTGCAGAGGAAAGACAATAAACATTTGCAGAAAACCCAAACCCTTTCGTTACAGTAGTGGTCGTACTAAATTGTAACGAAGCCCATCAGTTAGAGGAAAACAAAATGTAATGCAGTCGTAATGGATTAAGGAAGACATAAAGAGATGGTAAAAACAATTTCAGCTGTGAGTAAGGAAATACATAAACGAAATCCAAACAGTTTTAACATAGCTAAAAGAGAAGAGAAACATGCTGAAAGAGATTGACCGTGATGAATCTCACAGTTGCAAGCAACAGATATTCTTTATTATTCCAATCTAGTTTACAAAAAACTCAGTAATTACAATGAAAACTCCTTGACAGAAGTTTTTCTCCAAGTCCTGCGCTCATGTGCCCCCCCTTTCTCTGTTACATACATCAGTGTTTTAAACGAAAACAATAAAACTCTTGGTACTCCAGGAGTCTGAACCGGTTCGTCTTCCTGGCACTCTGCGACTGGCAGGCGCATCTTCCAGCTCCTGGAACCGTTACTAATCATCTGTCAAGTGGGGTATTGATAATGTTGGCCTGCTCCTCGAAACGCTTTTGTCAACTCTTTAAACGCTGCCTGGTTCCATCTTATTTTCAGGAGCAACACAAAACCCGCATGCTGCATGCAAGCAGTCAAGGCAAGACAGAGATCCAGATATACTTTGCTTGGTCTGCATGGCTGAGCATACAAGTTTTCCTCTGAAAGTATCCTCTGGTCTCAGGACATCAGGCGAGTCAGTAGTGGTCATGTAGAACCCCAGTGATAACAAAAGTAAGGCTCCTGTTACACCAATCAAACTGGATAGTGCAAGCCTCCTTCTTCCTGATCGATTTATCAGTAGGATGCCAGCAACTGTGCCCAATACATTCACACGAGCAACAACTAATGACAACAATAATGCTATCCTATGAGAAGCAAATCCTGCCAGCTCCATGATAGATGGACTGCATTCCAACACCTGCTATTAGTGCTAGCCTCATCTCTTTCGAACCTAATATATCACCAATGCTTATATCCTTTGAAATTCCATCAGGACCAGATTCGGTCTCTATTGCATCCATAATCTGCTCTAATTCAGTTTTCAAGTCCTCTGGAGGATAAATTCTTTTAAAAGTAGGCATAGAATCTTCAACATTTCCCTTTCTAATCAGCCATCAGGGAGATTCTGGCAAACACGTGCATATGACTATTTGAAAGACTGCAGGTACACCAGCCATTCCTAACATCCAGCGCCATGTTCCTGGAACCTGCGTGAATCCATAATTTACAAGATAGGAGACAAACTGGCCAGTGGTGACCATGAGAGTATTTACGCTAACAAGTGCTCCTCGAATATGAGATGGTGAAGTTTCTGCAATATACAAGGGGGCTGCTATTGAAGCAATACCAATGCCAAGACCGACCATCACCTTGCCACCAATTAAAACTGATGGAGATGGAGCTGTTGCCATAAGTAAGGAACCCAAAAGGAAAACAACATCTGCAATGAGCATGCTCATTTTCCTTCCAAAACGATCACAGGTTTTACTTCCCAAAGCTGCTCCCAATGCAGCTCCACCTATAGCTGTGCTCACAATGGTCTCCTGAAGAACTGTGCTCTTGTCTACAGTGTCAAAATCTTCACGAATATAAAGTAGAGACCCAGAAATAACTCCTTGAACATGAATTTAGTTTATGCAGCTGAGTTGTCACTTAAATATTAACCTTCTCTGCCTCAATATTAACCTCCTCTGCTCCGATTTCATGGCACAGAGACGTGATTGAAGCTGGCTTTGGTTGCTTCTGGGTTCTCTCTGTGTTCTCTTCTGGTTTGATTGTAAATTTTATGGGAACTCTCACAGATATTTTGTATGCTTCTGGTTTGCTTCATGCAAATCCTCCGTGCATTCTCAGCCTGATCCTTGGCATCCTTGAGTTGATCCCGAATACTGTCCAACATATGTTCCTCTTGTCAATGAGATTTCCAAGTTGCTGGGTTTGAATTCGGATCTTAGGTAATCTCCGATCAATAGAAACAAATAAAAAATTGCCAATTCCACCACCCTCACGGTGGCTCTTGGACGCCGCAAGAGCTTTGGCTTTCACGATCTCTTGCATATTAGAATTAGCTCCATTGAACCGATAGACTCGAAGAGTTAACGCTCAATCGTCCATTCTCTCGTTGAGACCTTTGCCAAAAATGGTTAAATGTAACAGTCACCTTCATGATCACGTCGTCAGCGTAGGTATCATTTTTTATGAATAGGGACACCTTCCCACCAGAAACGGACATAAGAATCATTCTTTGACAAGGCTATGCATGGGACTACTTCTTCTGGATTTGTGTCATTCGTATCATTGGGCTGACACAGTTGCGGCGCAGTATTTGTTGTGGCCTTGCCAGATGGATTGTGATCATTACACAACCAACAGCATTTGGGGAAAGGGCCAGGACAGCAGCCCCTGAATTAGTATATATTAATCTGGCTACCTTTCCAGCAGGTAACGTATCTGGCAACCTCAGAGACATACACTGGATGATATCAGTGATCTCTGCCAACTTCGAGTTCTTGCCCTTATCTGCAGCCTCATCCAGGAGCCTAGGTTTTGATATCTTGGCCATGCATATATACGTTTTGTGTTCTTTTGGGCCAAATAAGGCGAAATAGAAATCGTTCTCCAGCTGCCACTGCATTCACCGGCAGATACCTGACACAGACGCATACAAGGACAAAATACATGGCAGGCAGGTTTCTTATGCAATGTGCAATATTGCTGGGACTCCTTGTGCTAGTTATGTGAGCCAAATAGAGAAACTATGAGAAAACGCGGGCCTTCCACCCTAACACCATTCATATCATTCGACGACCCGATCGTCGTTTTCTATTTTCACGAGAATAACATCATTGTTGTCACAACCAATTCCTTCTCATCCGAATGGCTTGGTGGTGTGACATTCGTTACAGTTATTATTCCATGGGTTATCATGCATACATGGGGTGGTAGTTGCCCTTTCTCTGTAGCGTACATCGTTTGATGTCCTGATATTCAGATTACCTCGCAATATGTGGAGCTTTCTTCAATGCCTTCGCCGTGCACAAGAGATTGTGTTTACAGTGAGAATTGAATTCAAATCCTCGGTCTCAGCTCGTGCTCTTAATCCTACCCTTGTGTGTATATTGTAGAGTTTGCGTCTCTCTTTCCAAGAAATCTTCGGCATGTAAGACTGTTTAAACAAAGAAACAATGACAAACGCACCAAAAGGAATAAACCCTAATTCCAAAGCAAAAGCGACTTCCCATTCCTCGTACAAAAGCTACTTCGAGAAGGGTGGGTTACTTCGAGACAAATTCTATATGAAATTGTGACCCTTCAAATCCTGAGAACACAATTTACTTGAACCTTTAACAGGGTGCCCGCAATCATCATGAGCTGTCCTGATATGAACCTGAAAATGGGCCACGTTTAGACTCAATGTCATTCTCGATTACTTTGGCAATGCTGAGACCGGATCCTAATATTGCATAGGTAGATGACATTGTTGCTAGCCACTATTGAAAGGGCCCATAGCTTGTGAAAGTTTGGTATTTGACACAAGATAACCTGTATAGCTCCATAAACGATCATATAAGTGCGCTCAGGGAAATGGCATAGAGACTGATGTCCAATTTTGTGGTAACACCCCCATTTAACTCGGACTTCTATTTCATTTGCCTTGACCGGACATTTATTTGTATGTTTAAAAAACATTATTCTTATTAATGCCATATATGGTGCATATGCATCCCATGCCCTTGATTTAATTGACTGTACAGTGAAAGGTGTACAACGCAACCTAAATCGAAGCCTTAATTGAGTTTTCTGTTATGGACACAAACTTGATTGACCTTGTCAAGCATTCCAAACTGGTGCAAACTTTCCAACAGATTCCAGCAAAAGAAGATCTAGCCCCATCACTTCTATATCAAGAAGGCCAACCATCCCAGAGCATTCCTTTTGCCATTTCTGTATCAAATCATTGGCGGCTCTTGTTTTCCTGCATGCCATAACAACATGTGCCCCTCCTTCTGCTAAATGTTTTGCCATTTCTAGGCTAATTCCACTTGTAGCACCAGTAACTGTAGGGGATTTTTAAGGTGGAAGGCGAGAATCCTCTGAAAGAGAATGTCATAGAGAACAAGAAGCCAACCCTTTATCCATTCAATCCATCCGAGTGAGATCTGTGCTTTTCTGCCCATCTGAGCTCCCTCCTCCTTGTGCAGCGTAGTCGATTTCGATTTCTGTTACAACACATACCATATTGTTTCTCAATCAATGTTCACGAAATCAATCATTTTATTATCATTATCCTTTGGTTATTGCATAGCCCATTGACCTGCAAATTAGTCTATAACACAAACTCATACATATCCATGCATTATCATCATGTAAACGAATTTAATCATATCCTCAATTCTGTATCCATGTACCAACAACTTTAAATGTCAAAATTTTCAAGTTAGAAATAGATTGCATAATATCCATCATAATTCAAATAACAATAAACATTCATAGAATTGACATTCACATAGGTCCATATGTCTTAAAATTTCAAGTGTATCATTAATAATTTCATAGTTAATAGAAAATAAAAGATGATTATGCCTTAAGTAATTCTAGCTATCTAAGTCAAAAGGTGGCATTACATACACCCAACCTTCGGAAAACATATTCTCGAGGTGGTCAAAAAAGTGAGGAATGATCTCATTGTAAGGTCTCTGCATCCTCCCAAGTAGCAGATCCTGGGCTATACTTGTCCCACTATACCTTAACTTGGTCTACCAGATGATTCCTAAGCTGTCAGACCATACTTTCCAATACACGTAACGGTTCGACCATGAGGGTTCCCGCATCTAATACCTGCAATTCCTTCCAATTCAGTTTATGAAATTCATCGGCAACATAATGACGTAGAAAAAATACATGAAAAAAATTATGATTTTTATGCAAGTGGGGTGGCAGTACGAGACAATAGCCAACAGGTCCAATTCTCTCTTGGATTTTGAACGGTCCTATAAATTTTGGTGACAACTTTGTCCCCTTCTTGAATCGAATGGTACTCTTATTAGGCTTGATACGAATGAAAACTTGATCTCCCACTTTTTAACTTTGGTCAGTCCTGTGTGCATTAACATAGTTTTTTTGTCTATCATGTGCTTCCTTTAGTCGCTGCCTAATCTAAATCACTTTTTCCTCCCTCTCTTGAATAAATTATGGCCCAATTGTCACTCGGTCTTCTAACCTTTCCCAACTCAATGGTGTCCTGCATGGCCTTCCATACAAAGCTTCATAGGGTGGCATTCCAATGGAGCTATGAAAACTTTTATCGTAGGCGAACTCTACCAAAGGTAGGTACTTCTCCCAATGGGTTTGATTATTCATAACATACATCCTAAACATGTCTTCCATAACCTAATTTACTCTCTCAGTTTTCCCATCTTCTTCAAGATGATATGATGTGCTTAATTTCAATTGAGTTCCCAATGATGACTGCAAACTCGTCCAAAACCTAGATGTGAATCAAGAGTCCCTATCAAAAATGATCTTCTTGGGTAACCCATGCAGATGGTTGGATTCACTTATAAACATGTGTGCCACATCAGTGACATCATAAGTGTCTCTAACTAGAATAAAATGAGAACTCTTGGTCAACTTATCAACTATCACAAGAATGGAATTGTGTCTATGCGATGTGAGTGGAAATCCCACAACAAAATCCATAGAAATGACTTCCCACTTGGACATAGGAACATCATGCGGTTGTAGGAGACCTGTCGGGTGGTGGTGGTCAACCTTCACTTGTTGACACTCTAGGCACTTGGTGATGAAATGGACTACTTCATGCTTCATGCCTACTCATAAGAAAATATTCTTCATTTCTGCATGCATTTTCTTCACACTCAGATGTGCACAATAAAGTGCTCTATGGGATTCCTTGAGTATGATGCTTCGAATATCCCCACCCTCGGGGATGTACATCCTTCCCTGATATCTTAATAATACATATGCTTCCAGACTATATCCTTCATACTTTGGATCTAATTTCCTCCCACTCTGGAGGGTTGAAGTAATCTTTAAATAGAAACTGTCTCCAAGAAGTTGCCCCAACACACGCTCCCTCAGATTAATTTGTAAGGGTACCAAGGAGAAAACACATGGTCTCCTGCTCAAGTAATCCACGACCATATTCTCCTTTTCCTTGATGTATGAAACTCCAAAATCATACTCACTCATAAACTCACTCCATTAGCTTTGTCTAGCATTGAGATCCCTTTGAGTGAAGAGATGATTTAATATTTCAAGGTCTATTTTGAGCTCAAAGCTTCACCCCACTAGATAATGCCTCCAAATCTTCAGAGCTTGCATTATGGCTACCAACTCTAAATCATGAGTAGTGTAAATATCATCATGTTGCTTCAACTTTCTTGATGCATACGCTATCACTTCCCCCATCCTACATTAGCATGTCCCCCAATCCTTGCTTCAAGGAATCTATGCAAACTATGAAGTCTTTTTCCATATCTAGCACTAGTAGAATTGGCGCACTGCTTAGTAACCTCTTAAGCTCGATGAATGCAATATCACATTCCTATGTCCATTCATAAATGACCCCCTTGTGCTACAAGGTGTTGATGGGTTTCGCTATCTTAGAGAACCCTTCCACAAACCTCCGATAATAACCAACTATCCCCATGAAGCTTCTCACCTCATGATCATTTTTCGACAGTGGCCATTCCATAATGGCCTTCACTTTTTCTAGGTCCACAGAGATTCCTTCACCAAAAATGATATTCCATAAATATTGAATCTCTTTCTGGAAGAAAGAATACTTCGACAACTTTCCATACAATTTGTTCTCTCTAAGGCATGACAACACCACTCTCAAGTGTTCCTCGTGTTCTCTTTCTTTCCTAGAATAGATGAGGATATCATCCAGAAATACTTGTACAAAGTGGTCTAAGTACCTTTTGAATACACCATTCATGAGGCTCATGAAAATGTTGGTGCATTGGTCAAACAAAAAGGTACTAAAATGAAATCGTAATTCCCAAACTGAGTTTAAAAGGAAGTTTTAGGAATATATCCTTCCTTAATTCTTAACTAGTGATACCCTGATCACAAATCAATTTTTGAGAAAATGGTTGCTCCTTTCATCTGATCAAAGAGATCATCTATCTATGGCATTGGGTACCTATTTTTCACTGTAACATGGTTCAAGTTCATTTAATCTATACACAGTCATAAGGAACGATCCTTCTTCTTGATAAAAATTACTGGTTCACCCCAAGGTGAGACACTAGGCCTTATTATCCCTAAGTCAAGTAGTTCCTTCAACTGCATCTACAACTCACAAAGTTTTGGTGTCGTCATCCTATACGGTGTCTTGGAAATTGGATCTGCAACAAGTTTTAGCTCAATGGTAAAATCTATCACCCTCTCAGGAGGTAACCCAAGAAACTATTTAGGAAAAACATCATCCTCCGTACATCGTCGATCTCTACTGACCTTCCTTCATCATCAACACAAAGCACCCTTTTCATGAAACAATCTACCATATCTCGATGGGATTCTAACCAGTCCATTCCAATGAGTAGGTCATACATCCCTAGAGCATTGATGTACACCTTCAACCTAGTAGTACACACTCCCAGGTCTACTAGAAAATTATTGATGCTAGGTCCTACAACTTGTTTTCTCCCCGAATCCATCTAGAATTGTTTAAAGTCATCGTGCTCGTAGGCTGCCAACCCACACTTTTCTAACGCACAAGGTGAAATGAAAATATCTATAGCACCATAATCAAATAAAATTTTAACATTGACACAATTTAACATACCCGACGACTAAACCACCATGGATTGATGTTCTTCCTGACGATTATTAACCGATGCATAAATCTGGTGGCTACAACTCGCTCTTCCTGTCGGGGAATTTCCTTATCTATGCACAAATACTGATTGTGACTCTAAAAAGTCACACTAGTAATGGGGTCCTCCACACCCCCAACAAGTAACACAAGATGGAACCTGCACACTGCCATGTGATGGTCTCTGAAATGAGTTCATTCTCGTAGAACCCCTACCCCTACTTGATGCTCCCTAAGAAGGTTGTGGACCTACCTGCATTGTTGGTGATGAGTGGGATGTTGCACTTGCTTCCATTGAAATACCTGTAGTAACTTCTCTAGGAGTGACTCTATTTCCATATGGAGGTGTCCTAGAGCTTCCTCCCATGAAGAAATTCATAGGGGCCTTCCTCATGAATCCAGGATGTTGTGGAATGATTGACCTCATACCTCCATTTAAGCTCATACACTCCTCTATGTAACGAGGGTTTTCAACTACTTCAGCTACTGACGATGGTTTCCACATAAGTACCATGGCCCTTATCTTAGGGTTTAACCCATACACAAAATGTTCTGCTTGTCATTGATCGGTATCCATGTACAAAACATATTTCAATAACTCCATGAACCTTATATTGTACTCTTCCACGGTTATGTTTCCCTGAACTAGAGCATGAAATTCTCCTACCTGTTGTTCCTCATAGTAAGTAGGAAAATATTACCTCCAGAACCTTTCCTCTAAAATATCCCATGAGACAGTGTCTGGGGTAAGGTACAACTACCTCTCCAGGTTACCCCAGCAATTCAAGGCATTGTCCCTGATCCAAAAAGGATCCAGAGGAGACTAAGGATAACTCAGAATTCACAAAAGAAACTCAGGAAGCTCAAAATGGCCTCAGCGGACAGAGAAAGGGAAAAAATTCAAAGTCCTCAAAGCTTAGTGAAATTGGCATCAATGCGAAGAGTGTGTCGTAAGATTTCCAACAGTGTAAATAAATTGTCAAACGAAGTTACGGATCAAAAGATATTTGCAGTAAAAATTTTGCTCAAAATAGCCCAGTCAACAGGGATGAGTCAACATCCATACTGTTGACATCAACATTAGTACAGATGACTTCAGTATCTGCACAGGGTAAGTGGCACACACAAAGGTCGACATGTTTCATGTTGACGTCTGCATGGTGATGTGTTAGCACTAGAGGCTGCCATGTGTCACTTAATTTTGGAATTTTTTGGTCAATCCGTGGACCAATGGGAAAGTGCCACGTGGTAGTCTGTACAACCATGTGGAATACCATACAACCACCTGTCCGGTGACGTGGAAATCTGATGGAGCAGGGATGACGTGGTGCTGACAGTGCAGAAGTGGCGGCATGGCCCAATGAAAGGCCGCCACGTGGCCCAGTCATGGGCTACCACATGGAAACAGGAAAATTCATAAGGACGCCCAACATATGGATTTCCAAAAATTGGCAGGGTTGGCTGGCGCCAACCCCCAATCTGCCAAATTTGATTGGACTCCACCAAATATGGTTGGATGTAACCACACCACAAGACTTAATCGTATCTTCCAAAGGCTCCACCAAACTTAACCGTATCCACCAAAGTCTCCGCCAAAATCACCAACCAAATATATATTACGTTGTAACCATATACCAAAAACGGGAGGCCCACGGGTTCGACCCCGGGATCTCCCCTATCAACTTCGCCTTTGCAATGTACGCCAACCACTTGGGCTGGGGTTTGACTTGGTAAAGTCCACCCCCATTATTACTTAAGTTTTTCTTTTCGCCAGTGCACGGGGGGGAAGACCATGGATGCGATCGTACGAACATGGAACGATTTTCGAGATAGATTCCCATGAATTTATTGCAACTTGTAGGCATAGAAACTGAGACAAAATTTTTGTTGGGACTGAAAGTGCCAGACTCAGATCGAGGTGTGGAGACAGTCATTTTTGGGTAATTCGACGCCACAAATTTAGTGGTGTTGTTCATTTTCTTATATGAGCAAAGCTTATGCAGGTTAACTAGAGAATGAGGTATACTTATGTATTTTTCCAAATTCTTTTGTTGAGATAATAAAAAGGCCTACCCATTTAAGAGAAGGACTCGAAGTGGTGACAACCCCCTTCCCTCATTTGGGCTGGCACAACCTCCCATTCTAGGATATTTCAAGTCATCGAACCAAATGGTCCATCGGTGTCATATACCAACTACGAAAAAAATAAAAATTTTGCTCTTCCTCAAGGGATGGAATCCCCGAATTCCTACGGGGGCCTAGCGTAGGCTAGCTCTTCCCTTATCCACCTCCATGTGATCATTGGTTATGACCACGGGCCAAGACAAGAGGCGCCTTTCACATTTCGCGACTCAACGATGCAAGAGAGTCAAGTCTTTCGACTCTTCAAACCCCGAAACCCAAAATCTTACCTTCGATGAGATCGACGGCTGTGAATCTCCCTCTGATCCAACGGTCCTGGCCATATCAGGATTTCGGTAACCGGGAGTTCAAAATGCAGTGACCCAAACCACTGGTCACTCCATTCCCCAAACTCCGATACATGAGTTCTTGTACGAGATCCAACAATCATCAATGATTTGGATCCAATGGTCTAGATCTTTTCAGAGTTTCTTGAACTGGGAGTTCACGATGCAACAACTCCAAATCTCTTATCACTCCAATCCCCGAATTTTGATATGGGAATTCGTGTATGAGATCAACGACCCTCGTTGATTTGGATTGGATAGTCACTATCCCTTCTGAGCTTAAGGGTGTTGAAAGACACTCAGTCTTAATCGCGCGTCGGGGTTTCGTATACCGAGATTTCACGACTTGCGAAGATGAGGGGTCTTGCCCTCTGGTTTCTCAGATGTCAAAACATCGAAAATTATTCACACTAAACTGGCTCATCCATAGAGAGCATCGGGGTTTCGTATATCAGGATTTCACGACGTGCGAAGATGAGGGGTCTTGCCCTCTGGTTTCCTGGATGTCGAAACGCCGAAACTTATTCACACTAAACCGGCTCATCCACAGAGCGCATCAGGGTTTTGTATACCAGGATTTCATGACTTGCGAAGACGAGGGGTCTAGCCCTCTAGTTTCCTGGATGCCTAAACGTCGAAAGTTATTCACACTAAAACGATGGTCCAGATCACTCATGGATCAACGACCACGATCACATCGCGTTTTCACGAATCGTGAGTTCGTGCGGTCTTACCCTTTGACCACTCCAAGTTGCGAGTCAATGAAATGCTACCCAACTGCCATGTGTCTTGTGCCAATGGAGGGTTCTGAATACTTTGGGACTTTGAGGACTTTGATGAGTCCTCTCTCCCCTGCATGCACTAGGTTAAACCTCGTGTGCCTTTTCTGAATCCGACGGCTATCAATCCCCTGCGCTCGATATGAAGGTTTAGATCTATTCTCCTGCGCACTCTTCTTCAGCTGTTTGGACGTAGGCTCCAATGGTCCAGATTTTCCCCTGTGAATCGACAATTCGCCCTTCAGGACTTTGGGGAAATCCTCACCTCTATTTCCCTGAATTGAACCAATGGTTCAGATCTTATTTCGATCACGGTCTATTTGTCACTCTTGAGCTTTCATACACTCTGAAACCTCCAAAGAGTTTCTTGACCTCTGCACTCCATGCAGGGTTCTTGCACACAAAGGTGTGATCCTTCCTAAGATTTTCCAGGACTTAAGGAGTTTTGGGTTTGGTTTTCCTTGTAGAGAGCCCATGCCAATCTGCACTACCTCTCCTAAGCTTAACAAACTTCATCCTCCAAGGGACTCTAAACAATTAGGAGCGTTGGCATGCGTACATGAAACTATGTCCGGGGTCGACGAACACACAGTTCATGACTCTGGCTTATGCCTCCACAGGACACAAGCATTTACGAGTATAAAATCATCTCCTAACCATATAATTTCTTACTGGCCTAGTTATACAATCAAGCAGAAATAGGGGAGATACAGTATATGCATTAAGAAATATGCACAATTCCTGAAACATACATAGTATAACCAATTCATACACAATTACGGCTAAATTACACAGGGTAGGAAATCACTTATCTATTACAGGTTGTCACCAACCAACTGACTATGGATGTTCATCCTTCCACCTGACCATAGGCACAGAGGCATTCATTCTTAGCACTCTGGCCACCCCCCGTGCCAAGCCATGATATCACCAGGGAATTCTCACACTTCTCGAGGGTTCTTCCTCCATTTTCGCTTCTATTTGGGTCTTGTTCTCTGTAACTCAGAGCTTTCTCTCTTGGTTATGGCCTCAGCAAGTTTCTCGGATGCTCCTCGGCATCAAGCTTGCGGCCTTCAGTTCATGACTCACTAGATAGATCCACACATCTCCCTTGTGAGCTTACACTCTTTTTGTTTGGTGTCTCCTCTCCTGTGTGTATCCCTCTTACCTTGGAAGGTTTGCCGACCTATCCTGTTCCTTCTGTCAGAAGGAAGCTCAAGTCTACAGGTCCCTATGGTACTTCAGGTTGACAACCCATGTTTCCATTCATGGGGGTGGTTGATAATTCAACCACCGATCCTTTCTTCATTAACTAATTTCTCTCCTTGGGATCCGAAGGGGGTTGTCATCCTCATCAAGGGAAATTTGGGGTTATTTGTCATAATGAACCCTCTCTTATAGTTTTCACATTCTTTCTCTAGTGATATCATGGCCAGTACTTTCAAGGCTTCACCCCCACAGTCAATCATTGGAAACTCACACATTAATACATTTACATTGTCCTTATGCATTAGCATGGTAATTCTTATGTTATAATTAATTACAAATTGGGGGAAACGGGGTGTTACAATTCCCTCCCCCTTAAAGGAACATCGTCCTCGATGTTCTTTCTCAAAAACACCTGTCATTCCTTTCTCATTCAGCCACTTCATAATTCTTGACCTTCGTCCTCGGTCAGGTCCTCTTTCAGGATCTTAGTCTTCGTCATCTGCCTTCAATAATTCTTGGACAACAAGTACATTAATCACAATTTTTTGTGAAAACATCTTACTGTTGTTCAAAATTCAAAAGGAAATTTTCATAATCTTAGCACAATACTTATCTGTGCAATTTGTGGATCTGTATCCACATGGTAGTTTTGTTATCCATGCTCATCGCTTTCCTTGACGTACCCATTGGGTGCATGATTCCAATTCAATAGTTCACAAGAGCTATCATGATTTCATCTTCCTTTCCAAGGTTTTTTTTTTTTTTCCACACGGGAAACTACCCACTGTGTGCATGATCCCAATAGTTTACAAGAATGATTAAAGTCTCCTCTTCCTTGCGGTCACTCAACCTCCAGGCCCAGGCTCAAGAATCCCCTTCACTGTTATACAATCCCTCGGGTAATCCATCTTGCTCTGCCAAGGTTTTCTCGCACAAGAAAATTTTAGATACTCTATCGAGTCTTACAGTAGAGGCGTCCCTTGGACTTGCTCTACCGAGGCATACCTCTAGCTTGTGTTAACTCAACACAATAATTTTCAGGCGATCATGGCTTATCACAGGGTTTTCATGGCTCGGCAGTAGCCTTTTTTCATCATCTTCAGCTTTGACAGCCTTCATCTGTTCCTTCAGGACAGATATTTTCTCCTCACCTGTGTCACAGGTATACAACATTTGTGAGACATTATTATAAATTCCAACTTTCAGAATTTTTATTGCAAACCTGTCACCCACAGATTTTCCAATCTCTTGGTTTATTTTTAGATATGTTCCGTACGGAACCAGATTCACAATTATGGTACTTTCCTTCCCATAACATTTTAGCTCGGCAGGAAATCGGTCTTCCTTATGGGCTTACAGCATTGCCATATCCAAGGCTCTTTCTTGTTGCAATCATTCCTCAGCTAATCAAATTGTTAGTTCTCATGCACATACATTTTTATCACACCTTTTCAACTTCATCACAACAATTTTAGAATTGTGCATACTAACAATCAAATTCACTTTCTCAAAAGGAAATATCATTCCTCATAGTTTGTCTCAGCAGGAAATCGATCTTTCCTATGGGCTTACCTCACTACCATATCCATGACCCTTTACTTCCTGCAATTCATTCTTTCCATAGCCAAACAAACTATTAGTCTCCTCTCAACATACCAAACTTTTCAAAATGTAATTCAACATTTCAAAGGGTTTTAACAAATGTGCCAATATCCATGGCCACATTCATACCCAAATGCACTCTTGCATTGATTTCAAGTTTGTCACACTTTATGACAGTTTATTGGCCATGGGGTGTTGGAATTTAACCAACCTTTTCCTCATATGGTTTATTCGTTTTCTTTCATTCTTACAACAGGACCAAGCTTCCTGCTATAGGCCGATCACGACCCCAAATCGGTATACCAAAACTCAAAGTTTCACATGAATGCTTTTAAGAACTCCTTTATTGGTTAATGAATTCATTACATATCAGTTCATGAATTCTCCCAATGGTTACAAATAGTGTTTACTACCAGAGGTTCATACCTCCATTATTCAGGTTCTCCTTCCCGAATCATACCTTACTTGGGTATCCAAGGCATACAATTTCCTTTCAAATTTCATGCATAACACTAAGACAATAAAATATTTCAGAAGGGTTTCTTACCAAATCCCTTCATACCTTGTGTCACATAGGCTTGAATATCTTTATACCAATTCTTGGCTTCTAGCACTCTCTTTTTGATCTCTACCTCATCAATAGTGCTTTAGCAGAATTTTCAAAGTCTTGTCAACAATCTTTCGACCGTAGCCTCCCCATGGTCACCCTCTACTTGAGGTTGTTCATTATTGGCAACTGTCTTTCTCAACAATTCCAATCTTATTTCTTTCTACACATGGCATACACCACAGGCACATTAGTCGTCATGTAAATTAAAATGAAAGTACCATAGCATTTAAATTAATAAAATATTTTCAGACATGTCCCAACATATTCGTATGTACTTCATCACACTATCCTTAATGTTTTCATGAGTGCAACACAACAGTTCTCAAACATTTTCACAGTATTACAACCATCATCACTATGGTGTCAAAACATTTCCATTCATCAATGTACTAGCTTTCTCATCCCATAGAAAACATAATGCAAAGCAAAGAAAGAATTGAGGGCTCTCCCCTTCTTCAAATTCTTCCTACATCACCTAGGGATTTTCAACCCAGACGAGTTATCTCTAAGGTATCACTACCTTTTCTTAATCATGGCATCAACCAAGACTAAGTAGTTAAACGTACTCATTTATTCATTTAATCATACTCATGGGGTTTACTTTCCTTTTAGAAACTATACTGGTTTCCACGATGGTTCTTTTAATCCCACGGCTCTGTTAAACAATTTAGGGTTCTTAGGGTGAGGAAAGTGTTCCTCCTTTACTTATGCATTCTATTTATTATTATTATTATTATTATTATTTTATTGTGGTCTTTCTTCTCTTTTCCTGAGCAGCCCTGGGTTAGGCTCATCCTAACTCTTAGGATACATCAACATGCTTTAGTAGCAACTTTTTGTTCATAATGGATCATAGACCTATGCATCCTGCTCATCATTATTCGGCCCTCAGAGTGGTTATCATTCAGTTTTTAGTCTTCTATTAATTACATGATACTTTAAAAATGTAGTCCAAGATTCTTATATATAGACAGGATTTGCAACCCATTGTCCTACCTTCAACAATTATTCGGGTTGTGACTCTGTTCCTTTGACAAAGTCCTTATACAATTCCTCCACTGGGAACTCCTTCAGTATGCAACTTCCTTGTTGCATATCCATCAGTATCTGTGATGGCCTCAAGCTCAAATTAGCTTCAGCTTGTTAATAAGCATTCTTTAAGGGACATAGACATACCTTTATGGTATGTATTCCAGATTATGCAGCAGCACATGTTCTAGGTTTTTGCTAACTTACATCCACGATGTACTTAGCTATACTCATAATCATAAACCTGTGTGCAGTTGCCATAGGTATATTTTACAGCCCACGTGCATCTTTACTATTAAGATCAGTCAATTCAGATTCATTCACAATCCTTATCATGTGATGCTTAAAGGTGTAATCATTTGTCTCTTATTATCACAAGAAAGAATCTTTTCTCATTTACCCTTTCATCTAATTATAATGGTACTTCCTGAGGAAATGGAATACATTCCCCTCAGGCTATTATTTGGAACAGAACTTTCATGACTCCCCAAAATGGAGTCAGCTATGCCTCCATAGTATTCATTTAATCTAGACAAGAGCAATACTTGCTTCACGTTTCACTCATCGGGGCAATCATATTGGGCCTCTAGTATACTTATACTCTTACATTATACATGTGCATTACTTGCACGTTTAATATCATTCATACCTTATCGGTATTAATATCAGGCTTCCTATTATGAAGCTTCACAATGCATTAAAATCATGCACTCAAGTACAATTGAACACAACTAAGTATTCATCATACTAGTTCACGCTTTCTCCTCACGTGACCACCGGCGGTGACCACGATCTGAACTAAAAGGTGCTTTGCATTTCACGATTTCGAGATTCCTATTGCAAGGAAATCTGGTTCCTCAATCCCCAAAATTCGAAAACCTGAAAGACCGAGGCTAAAGTTTTCTCGGCTCTTTTATTCACATGACCCTTCGCTCGGAACCTGGGGTCAACTCCTAGACATGCGTCAGGATCTCGTGTTTCGACGAATCCACGGACAATGCTCCACCATTTCGCAAACTTCTGATCCACGAGGGTCTGACAACCTGGATCCCATGATCCAGATCTCTCTTCCAATCAATGGTCCTGATCAAATCCCATCTTTCCACCTTTCGGGATTCTGGCAGAGTCTTCACCTCCTAACTCCCGATTTCGAATCCCCAAAATGTGTATGCGTCAGATCAACGATCCACCGCTTGTCTTGATCCAATGGATCATGTTGGATGTCAGAATTTCATGACATGCGAGTTCTCAAAACTCTTCCCGTTGACTTCTAAACCTCCAACTCCTGAAGATCCGATTACAATGGATCTACAATTCAGGTCATCCGCTAACCAACGACCCTAATTGAATCAATGATTTACCTTGCGCGACTTTGGGAAAGTCTTCGCTTCTATTTTCCCAATAGCTGAAACCTTGAAGATCTAGATCAACGACTCTCATTGATTCCAATCTAACGAATACTATTCCTCTTGAGTTTGTGAGTGATGAGAGGTTATCATCCTTATCTTCTCTGCTAATATACTAGATCTAAAGGTTCACGAAATTTTGATATTCCTCCCTCCGAGAATTCCACCATCCGTTTAGATTTTCAATGGCTTCCAGCCATGAACTTTGCATCAACTCTTCTAGAATCAACCTCTGTGTTCAATCTCCAGAGCTTTCAAACTTTAACACAAGCTTGTTTCTATATGCACTCCTTGTGCTCTATATGGACACTCAGCATACGAAATTTCCCCGCTATCTTTTCTGAGCTTTTAAGTTACTTACAGGACTAATATCATAGTCATAACTCATACAGATGCTACCCTTTCTTTATGGGAACAACCAACAAGGGTCACTCTTTGGAATTAGCAACAGTCCCAAAGGAATCCTCTTAATCTTGTTTAAACAGATTATCCTTGTTGTTGATTCTAACCATTATAAGTTAGATAATCTGACCCTACATATTTTCATCAGTCCTCTCAATCGTGAGGAGTTATATGCTTAGGGTTTAGTATTTTAATAATACAGTAATTATAACTTTGTAAGGATCCTACCAGTCCTTACCAGATTTCCTAAATCATGAAGGAGTTCTTCATGAGGATCTTAATTCTTACCTAACCAGCCATCTCAATTGCAAGAGACTCTACCTGCTTTAGTAGGTAGCCATCATCACACTATAATAGAACAACTCAGTTCATGTCCCTTTTCTGGCTTGTGCAGCTTCATAGCACAATTTGTTCCACCTTTGTTATTCATACTCAGGTCTTATCAGTAATATTGATCAGTGCATCCCTACTCCTATAAGAGCAGTTATCATTTTGACAAAGGAACAATATAATTCCTTTGTTGGAATTCCATAGAAATTCCCAAATTACAGTTTCATTCTGTAGTCCTTCTTCTTAAATAGAGAATGCATATAAAAATATCTCCTTACACGAATTGTACATGAGCCCAAGAAGGCCAAGTGTTGTAACCATGATCTGATACCAATTTGTCACATACCCACTACGGAAAAAATAAAATTTTCACTCTTCCTCAAGGGATAGAATCCCCGAATTCCTACAGGGGCCTAGCGTAGGTTAGCTCTTCCCTTATCCACCTCCATGTGATCATTTTTTATGACCACAGGCCAAGCCAAGAGGCACCTTTCGCATTTTGTGACTCAACGATGCAAGAGAGTCAAGTCTTTTGACTCTTCAAACCCTGAAACCCGAAATCTTACCTTCGATGAGATCGACGGATGCGAATCTCCCCCTGATTCAACAGTCATAGCCATATCAGGATTTCGGTAACCAGGAGTTCGAAATGCAGTGACCCAAACCACTGGTCACTCCATTCCCTAAACTATGATACATGAGTTCTTGTACGAGATCCAGCAATCCTCAATGATTTGGATCCAATAGTCTAGATATTTTCGGAGTTTCATGAACCAGGAGTTCATGATGCAGCGACTCCAAATATCTTATCACTCCAATCCCTGAATTTCGATATGGGAATTCATGTATGAGATCAATGACCCTCGTTGATTTGGATCTGACGTTCACTATCCCTCCTTAGCTTAAGGGTGTTGAAAGACACTTAGTCTTAATCGTGCATCGGGGTTTCGTATACCAGGATTTCACGACTTGCGAAGATGAGGGGTCTTGCCCTCTGGTTTCCCAGATGCCGAAATGCTGAAACTTATTCACACTAAACTGACTCATCCATAGAGTGCATCGGGGTTTCGTATACCAGGATTTTGCAACTTGCTAAGACGAAGGGTCTTTCCCTTTGGTTTTCCATATGCCGAAACGTAGAAACTTATTCACACTAAACTGACTCATCCACAGAGTGCATCGGGGATTCATATACAGGGATTTTGCAACTTGCGAAGACGAGGGGTCTTGCCCTCTAGTTTCCCGTATGCCAAAACACCAAAAGTTATTCACACTAAACCGATGGTGCAGATCACTCATGGATCAACGACCACAATCACGTCGCGATTTCACAAATCGTGAGTTCGTTTGGTCTTACCCTTTGACCACTCCAAGTTGCAAGTTAGCAAAATGATACCCAACTACCACATGTCATGTGTCGATGGAAGGTTCCGAATACTTCGGGACTTTCAGGACTTTGATGAGTCCTCTCTCCCCTGCATGCACTAGGTTAAACCTCATGTTCCTTTTCTGGATCTGACGGCTATCGGTCCTTTGCGCTCGATCTGAAAATTCATATATATTCTCCTACACACTCTTCTCCAGCTATCTAGACGTAGGCTCCAACAGTCCAGATTTTCCCCTGCGAATCAGCGATTCTCCCTTCAGGACTTTGGGGAAATCCTCACCTTTATTTACCTGAATTGAACCAACAGTTCAGATCCGATTTCAATCATGGTCTATTTGTCAATCTTGAGCTTTCATACGCTCTGAAACCTCCAAAAGGTTTCTCGACCTCTGCACTCCATGCAGGGTTCTTGCACACAACGGTGCGATCCTTCCTGAGCTTGTCTAGGACTTAAGGAGTTCTGGATTCGGTTTGCCTCGCAGAGAGCATGTGTCGATCTGCACTACCTCTCCCAAGCTTAACAAACTTCATCCTCCAAGAGACTCTAAACAATTAGGAGGGTTGGCATGCGTACATGAAACTATGTCTGGGGTCGACGAACACATAGTTCGTGACTCTGGATTATGCCTCTACAGGACACAAGCATTTACGAGTATAAAATCATCTCCTAACCATATAATTTCTTACTGGCCTAGTTATACAATCAAGCAAAAATAGGGGAGATACAATATATCCATTAATAAATATGCACAATTCCTAAAACATACACAGTATAACCAATTCATACACAGTTACAACTAAATTACACAGGGTAGGAAATCACTTATCTATTACAGGTTGTCGCCAACCAACTGACTGTGGGTGTTCATCCTTCCACCCGACCATAGGCACAGAGGCATTCATTCTTATCACTCTAGCCACCCTCGTGCCAAGCCATGATATCACCAGAAAATTCTCACACTTCTCGAGGGTTCTTCCTCCATTTTCGCTTATGTTTGGGTCCTATTCTCTGTAACTTGGAGCTTTCTCTCTCGTTTATTGCCTCGAAGAGGTTTCTCAGATGCTCCTCAGCATCAATCTCACGGCCTACATTTTGTGACTCGCTGGAGAGATCCGCACATATCCTTTGCGAGCTTACGCTCTTTTTTTCTGGTGTCTCCTCTCCCGTGTGTATCCCTCTTACCTTGGAATGTTTTTTGACCTATCTTGTTCCTTTTGTCAAAAGGAGCTCAAGTTTGCAGGTCACTGCGGTACTTCGGACTAACATCCCATGTTTCCATTCATGGGGTTGGTTGATAATTCAACCACCATTCCTTTCTTCATTAATTGATTTCTCTCCTTGGGATCCGAAGGAGGTTGTCATCCTCATCAAGGGAAATTTGGGGTTATTTGTCATAATGAACCCTCTCTTATAGTTTTCACATTCTTCCTCTAGTGATATCATGGCTAGTACTTTCAAGGCTTCACCCCCATAGTCATTCATTGACAACTCACACAATAATACATTTACATCGTCCTTATGCATTAGCATGGCAATTCCTATTTTATGATTAATTACAAATTGGGGGAAACAGGGTGTTATAGTCAGGCTCCTAATGGAACCGATCTTACTTGACATAGGCCCTTTTGCTTCCTCAACACCCGCGATGTGGCACCTGCAGACCCTCTCCTTGCGCTTTTCAACTCCAACGTCAACGCTACTAGATCCCCATGCTAGACTCTCTTTCTGATGTGACCACGGACTACGATCATGGGCCAACTTCCTTTGCGACCCCGCACTTTGGGACTTTTGTGAGGTGCTTTCCCCTTTCCCCGATTCCCAAATCGAAAAATACTCTGGGACCAGATCTATGGTCCACATTCCTTTTGTGATCGACGAATGCAATTGAATCATGAGTTTAGATTTCACGAGTTCTCTCGACTTCTGACTCTGTTTTCCCCGACTTGCGAACCAATGGTGTGTTGATCCCTTTCCAGATGTCCTACTTTGATGGAAAGTTAGGATTACTTCACTACCTAGTGCTTCAGGTGTCCTCCTTCTGACTTCTTCTGAAGGGTTCCTCCTCCAAAAAATGTGACTCTCTGACACATGCACTCCAGATCTGACGGCCTGTATTTACTTCTCTCTTCGTGGCCTCGCAAAGACTCTTGTTTGATCCCGACAAACCTTCTGAAGCTCCTCCTCCCGAAATTCTTGATATTCTTCCACTTGTCTTCTCCTCGATGATGGATTACTTCTTTGTCTTCGAGACTTCAACAATTCCTTGACTCCTTTTCACACTTTGTGCAATTTTACCCTTCGAGACCTAGGTTGTTCTCGAAGGATTTCTGCACTCCTTGCAGAAATCTGTGCAACTCTTCTGTGACTTTACTCGACTTGAGAACCTCCAAGGTTCTAAGTTCCGTTGTGAGTTTATCATGCCTTCCTGGCAACTTCTCACTCTTCTTATTAATCTTATAAGGTGAACTCACAACACCTTAGGCGCACTCCTTGTGATTGGCTCATCTCCTCATCGACTTCTTCCTTAGTCTTAGGGAATGGTTTAAGGCATCTCCTTTCCTTTGTTGATGTGCTTCTTGCAAAGCCTTCCTTCACCAAAATGTTCAGCAATTCTAAGGTCCTCCAACACCTTCAACTGTGTTGCTTCTAGGTATGCTCATGCAAGCTTGATGCCCTCTTAGCAGAGTATTCCAGAGTGTTCAGTAACTCTGGAGTGTGTTTCTCCTCACACAGTATTTCTTTCCAAGGATCTTAACTGCCTTGAAATTTCTCCCTGAGTATGTGAATTAATTCAGTGTGCCCTCTTGATAGCTTCTCTTCTGACTCCATTGAGTTAAGATACACACTCCTTGCATCGAATCACATAGTTTCCTCTCTCTGTCACACACTCCTTGCACTTAGCCTAAAGAACTAGACTTAGCTCAACACACTCATGGATAGAAAATAGTGTCTCTATCCATGCAGATGATTTCTAACATTCATCTACAATTCACAAACATGTAAAATAAATTCATAACACAACATCCATTGAACATAAATATAAAACAGGAAAAAATGTCATTTTCTATTAATGGTGGAATGCCAAATTTCAATGGCTGAAATCCTCTTGGATCCCAAACTTTCTCTTGGAGCTATCTCTTGGCTCCTCTATTCTGTTGATTCTTCTCATGCATCTTCCTCATTTCTCATGCAGGTTTCCTTTCGTCCATCTTCCTCGTGCTGACCAATTCTTCTACTGACTCCAACATCATCTTCCTTATCTCCTCAATCACCTTGTCCAACTGTTCCATCAGCTGGTTCTTCTATTGCAGACCATGTCGTTTCACTCCCTCCTTGTCAATGGGAAATTCATACTAGCTTCCCAAGACATCTTCTTCCTTTATGGCCTTATCTTGCCACTCTGCTGCAGTTTCTACTTTCACAATATCCTCATCAAAGAACTATTGCTCAACTACCATTTCTCATGATAGATTCACTCTTGTCAGTCATTTGGTTGTTCCTATTCCAACTCCCTCCGGCTGCTCCTCATGATGGTGTAATCCTTCATCTATTTCCAACTTATCCTGTTGGATATGCATGCCTTGCATTTCCACTCTCCTCTCAAGAGCTTCAAATTCTTCACAAAGATCAACAAATTCTATGTTGTCTGCTTCTTCTTTTGTTGTAGACCCTAGTGCTGCAGTTATCTCATGTTCATCTTCCTCGATGAAAACGTCGAGCGATTTTGTTGAATGCTCTTCTCTTTTTGTTGGGGCAAACCTCAGTATTTGTTCCTTCTCCTCCATGAGAGTCTCTGCTTGTTGTCTCCCCATCGCATCTGCAACATCAGTGCTAGCCTCTCCTCGACCACTTGGTAGGAATATCTTGACTCCTCCAATGATCATAACGCTCCTCTGACCCTTCTCCTCTATTATGGAAGTTTGTAACTTCTCATCATCCTCATTCACGCAGCTCACAGTTCTACGTGAATATCCATCTGAGTGACATCCTTCTTCTGCCTCCTCTTCATCTATAAACCCTCTTAGCTTATGTGAATTCTTTGTTGAGTTCACCTCTTCTCCCTTGTCCACCTAGAAATTTGGGAATTCTCCTCTACCCACCTGGCAGTTCACGAGATCCATTGATCCCTTCTCATTGCCCACCTGGAAATCTATGAGACTCTTGCTAGATCTCTTTCCCTTATGACTGAGAGATTCAACATGCCTCAACCACCTCTTTAACCTCTATTGTTTCCTTCTGGATAACAACTTTTGAACAGTCCATCTGGTTGTCCTCTTCAAAGGCCATTCGTACCTCCAGTGCACCTTTGATTCATGTTGCATCTTAAATGCAAGTTTCTCCATATGTGCTCAGATTTCACTAAGCTCCTTGTCCATCTCTTCTCTGGTCTTCTGTGACTAGAATTCTCTTTGACCGCATCTCTGACTTTCAATGGCCATTTTTCTTTGTCTATAGCCCACCTAGTTTTTTACCATCTGTTGCACACCTTTAAATTGCTCCAACAGAGCATCACACCCTGTATCCCTAGCTTATAGAAATCAATTATGCACTAGCTCCTTTGTCTCTTTCTCTCCTCCTGAGATAAATCAAGCTCTGAGACTATCTTTGTATCTCCTTTTCTCCGCTTGAGAGAAATCAAGCTCTGATACCACTCCAGGTGACAACCCCCTTCCTTCCTTTGGGCTGGCACGACCTCCCAGTCTAGGATCGTTCAGGTCGTCGAACCGAATGGTCCATCAAGCTCCTGATGGAACCGATCTGACTTGACACATTCCCTTTTGCTTCCTCGGCACCCACGATGTGGCACCTGTGGACCCTCTCCTTTCTCTTTTCAAATCCAACATCAATGTTGTTAGCTCCCCATGCTAGACTCTCTTTCTGATGTGACCATGGAATATGACCATGGGCCATATTCCATCGTGACCCTGTGCTTCTAGACTTTCGTGAGCTACTTTCCCCTTTCCCTGATTCCCGAATCGGTGAATAATCTGGTACCAGATCTATGGTCCATGTTCCTTTCACGGTCGATGGCTATGATCAAATCGCAAGTTCGGACTTCACGAGTTATCTCGACTTCCGACTCCACTTTCTCCGACTTGCGAACTAGCAGTGTGTTGATCCCTTGCCAGACGTACTAATTTGATGGATGGCTAGGATTACTTCGCTACCTAGCTCTTTGGGTGTGCTCCTCCCAACTTATTCTAAAGGGATCCTCTTCCAAAATACATGACTCTTGACCACATTCCTTCCAGATCCGACAACCTGGATTTACTTCACTCTTTGCGACCTTGTGAAGACTCTTATTTTCTCCCGACAAACCATCTGAAGCTCCTTCTCCCGAAATTCTCGATATTCTGCCACTTGTTTTCTCCTCGATGATGGATGAATTATCCATCTTTGGGAATTCGGCAAGTCCTCGACTTCTTTGCACACTTAGCGCAATTTTACCCTTCAAGACTTAGGTTGTTCTTGAAGGCTTTCTGCACTCCTTGTAGAAATTTGTGCAACTCTCCTGCAACTTTTCTCAACTTAAGAACCTCCAAGGTTCTAAGTTCCACCACAATCTTCTCGTGCCCTCTTGAAAAATTCTCTCTCTTCTTCCTGAGATTATAAGGTGAACTCACAACACCTTAGGTGCACTCCTTGTGCTTGGCTCAACTCCTCGATGACTTTTCCCTTAGTCTTAGGGAAAGGTTTAAGGCATTGCCTTTCCTTTGTCGATGTGCTTCTTGCAAAGCCTTCCTTCACCAGAATGTTCAACAATTCTAGGGTCCTCCAACACCTTCATCCATGTTTCTTCTGGGTATGCTCATGCAAGCTCAATGCCCTCCTCGTAGATTATTCTAGAGTGTCCAGTAACTCTGGACTATGCTTCTCCCCACATAGTATTTATTTTCAAGTAACTTAACCACTTTGAAATTTATCCCTGTGTCTGTGAATTAATCTGGTGTGCCCTCCTAGTAGCTTCTCTTCTGACTACGCTAAGTTCAAATACACACTCCTTGCATCGGCTCACAGAGTTTACTCTCCCTATCGTGCACTCCTTGCACTTAGCCTAGAGAACCAGACTTAGCTCAACACACTCACAGATAGAAAATAGTATCTCTATCCCTACAAACGATTTCTAACATTCATCTACAATTCACAATCATGTGAAATACATTCATAAGACAACATCCATTGAACAGAAAGATCAAAAAAGAATTTTTTTTATTTTATATTAATGGTGGAATGCCAAATTACAATGGTGGAATCCGAGCTACAGCTGAGTCTCGGCTCTCATCAACCTATCCAAACTATCCAACCTTTCCAACATCTACCCAACCTCTCCTTTTATTATAATACAAATATTTATACAAGGGGGTCTCAGTGAGCTTCCCTCACAATCTAATTTAGTGGTGTCAAATCGACATTCAATCACCTATCTAATGGATAGATTACAATGATGGAAATCTGCTCCAAATCGGATGCAGATCCATTATGTCGTCAACCTATTAATGGCGACCTTATTTTCAGCTTGTGTGAAAGCACGATCTGGCTCTTCCATCTTGTCTTCAATCAATTCCTAGATCAAGCCTTGGATTATCGAGGCAAAAATGAGAGGGCGGAACCTCTCCTTCCTTGAATGTGCACCATGCGTGTAAATGAGTTGGCGCGTGCTGAGGTGGAGCGATGCTCTTGCATCACGGAGACTTAGTCCATCAAGGATGAACTCCTTATCAAGTATTTTTGTTCATATTTGATTCTTATGTCTCTTTATTATTTATCTTTTCCTTCTTTATGGTGCACTTCAATTTATGCTCATTTAGTACAATTCTTTAATAATTCACATTGATGAAAATATCCCAGATCATGTTGGTATCAGAGCAGTGATCTTTGACTTGAATTGTTGAGTGTGAATGCTTACTAGGGACAAGCATAATTAGGGTGAAGGAACTCTTAATAGTTTCAATCCTGAGGTTGGTCATGCATCCTGAAGGAATAAAATGGCTGAAGAGGACAAGTGTGATGAACAAGAGAAAAACTTCCATATGGTCTTTTATCACATGTAATAAATGGTTGAGCAAATGTATGGAGATTGCGAGAAGAGGATGAAGAAGAAAGGGAAGAAAAAGGAAGTACAAGAAGATGATAATGCTTCAATGAATCAAGGGGCTGGGGGAGACCCTCATGAGCCTCCATCTTCACCATCAAGTTATAGCTCTTATTCCTCTGAGAATTCTCATCATTCTCATCATTCTATCCATAAAAATTATTTTAAGAAACCATTATTAAAGCTTGATGTAAAATTTTCTTTACCTATGTTTAATGGAGATGTTAATTCTGAAAAGCTAGATAATTAGATCCGACAAGTTGAAGTGTATTGTCATGTTCAACAAATTGATGAAGAGGAAGTTAAAGTGAAATTGGATTCTCTCTGGTTGGAAGTCACCGCTCTTGTATGGTGGGAGAGCAAACTTTAGAAAAGAAGTACGTGTGGTAATCTTCTTTCCTCATGATCAAAATTTAAATCAGCGATAAGGATGCAATTTTATCCATTGGATTATTTACATAAAGCAATTATGGAACAAAAAACATTAAGACAAATAAACGGTCAAACTGTACAAAGTTTCACGGAAGAATTTAGGAAGAAAGATCTTGCATTAAACATTCCTTTGGATTCTTATGAAACTTTAATGAAGTATATTGGTGCACTTCACAATTATATTTTTCATACTTTACTATTGTTTATCCCCACCATTCTTGACGAAGTTTGTGTGCAAGCCACTCACCTTGAGAACAGGGGAAAGCATATTCAAGAAGATCCCACAAGGAAAACTTCCAATCTCCCACATAAGTAGTTTAATAAGTTTAAAAGGAAGGACAAAAAGACTGCCACTGTAAAGAGAGAAGAAGGAAATCCATCTTACACTCATTGCAAGAAGAATGGTCACGATGATGAACATTGTTTTAAAGTACATCCAAAGAAGAGACTGAAACAGTTCAGTGGAAAGGGGAAGACAAAGACTATTGCTATAGTGAAACAAGATATTGGTTCTGATTCAGGAGACGAAGGAAATATCACAGCGGTTGGAGTACAAGGTCAATATTCCCTTCATGCTAGTTTAAATTCCAATAATGAATCTCATGATGATGAAATAAAGAGGAATGAATTATTTCATATAAGAGTTGTATCTAAACACACTAGGATAGATATGTTATTTGATTCGGGTTCCCAAGTAAACTTGATATCTGAAGCACTTGTCAAAAACAAGGGTATTGAAACTAAACCACATCCAAAGCCTTATCCTCTTGGTTGGGTATGTGATAATCAAAACTTAATGTCACCAAGCAATGTAGGGTCATATTTTCTATTACTTCAAAGTTGATTGATGATGTGGATTTGGATGTTGTATCACTTGATATATGTGGCATAGTGTTAGGGAGTCCTTATCCTTATGATAGAAAAGCAGTATTCTTTCATCATGAGAACAAATATCACCTTACTAAAGGGGGAGTGGAATATATTTTTACATCCCACAACATGAGGGTAAACACGACACTTGTTAGTGTAGGAAAAATGAAGAGACTCATAAACACTAATAAGATATATGTACTCATGGTCATAAGGCAAAAGGATGTTAGAACATATGATGCTTTTCAAGGATGTGATCCTTCTCATAAGAAATAATTAATTGATATTGTTTCTAAGTATGATGATATTTTCCAGGAACCAGATGTATTACCTCCTAAAAGGGAAATCCAACATGAAATATATCTTCAGCAGGATTCTCCTCTTCCTAATGTGGGAATGTACAGGATGTTAGTTGTAGAGATGACAGATATCAAAAAGTAGGTACAAGGTTTATTGGATCAAGGGGTCATCAGGCCCAGCTCATCTCCTTGTGGTTCTTCAATCATGATGGTGCCAAAGAAGGATGGCACAAGGCGAATGTGTGTCGATTACCGAGACTTAAATAAAATCATGGTGAAAAATTCATACCCTCATCCTCATATAGATGATTTATTTGATCAATTAAATAATGTTGTTTATTTCACTAAGTTGGATTTGTGCAATGGATACCATCTGTAACACCCTGTTTCCCCCAGTCTGTAAAAATAACTATACTAGCCAAGAACTATGGAAAACTCAAATATTGTGAATGTTTGAATTAACAGACCTTAGTATAAAAGGTCCGAGGAATGTAAATGATGTATGAATATATGTTGCATGACTACTGAGAGGGGGATGTGCTGAAAAGAGACCATGATGGCTGATGAGAGATGGTGGAAGGGGCCAGTAGTGGCTGTGTTAACTTCCACTGAACCAAACCATACTGGTTTGTATGTTCTTGAGAAAACCAAAGCTCACTCTTAGACCCTGAAATGAATTACCCACTCGGATGGTAGGTAGGGAGGCTCCTCAAGAGTAAATGAGGGGATGGGGCGAACCACCCATTCGTAGAATCTCTCAGACCTGACCATCAGATAGGGAATTCCGTGCCACATGCAACCTCGTAGGAGGAAAGAAGTGTGGAAAGGGGGGGAGAGGGGAGCATACAGACACACACACATGCGACAGGAATTGCAAAAACGAGAACCAAAGGAACTCTGGGAAATACAGAGAGTGATGAGCAGAGGAGAAGGAGAGTAACCTTCATCCTGGACTTCTGACGAGTGGGAAGTAAGAGACTGAGTCTCAAAGCATCGTGGTCTAGCTCACGGGTGGCTAGTGGTAAATCCTTTTCGGGTCGTTGAGCCTATGGTTGGGTGGAAATGAGCACCCCTCTCAGCAGTTGCATTACACTTGGTGTTTTTCTGATAAGTATTTATGTTCTGTATTTTAAATTGAATGTTCCTGAAATGCATGCTCATGGTTGTACACTCATGAATGGTTTCTATATAGAAGTGTTCACCTGGTGTGTTTGATCGGAAAGGGTGGATGCATGCTTATACTTGTATGGCCATATTTGGTTCATATATATATATATATATATACACACATTGAACAAGTTCAAATTTTGAAGTCCATTCTTGGGAGATATGTCCCATGCACTTGACCCAAACCATGCCCTGGGTTGTTTTCCCCAAAGGCACCTCCTTTCGGAAAGCTCCATCATATTCCAGAGCCGGAGTGAGTTCCTTGAAAGGACCACCATTTTTAGATAAATACTTAAGCTTACCTCACCCCTGTCACAGAGTTCATAGCTAAATGATTTAAGAAGGATTTTCAGTCAGGTCACCCAGCCTGGTGATAATTACCCAAGAATCTATTGAAGGATTCTATGGCCTAAGTTTGGAAACCTTGCACCAGAAAGAATGGTTCCCTTAGAGTTGGTATTTCAGCGTTTCGGCACCCGGGATACCCAAGGGCGAGTTCCCTTGTATTTTCATGTCGTGAATTCCCGATTCGCGAAACCCCGAAAGGATGTAGCGTGGTTTGAATTTGGTATTTCGGTGTTTCGGCACCTGGGATACCCAAGGGTGAGTTCCCTTGTATACGCATGTCGTGAATTCCCAATTCGTGAAACCCTAAAAGGATGTAGCATGGTTTGAGTTTGGTATTTCGGTGTTTCGACACCCGGGATACCCAAGGGAAAGTTCCCTTGTATTCGCATGTCGTAAATTCCCAATTCGCGAAACCCCAAAAGGATGTAGCATGGTTTGAGTTTGGTATTTCGGTGTTTCGGCACCCGGGATACACAAGGGAGAGTTCCCTTGTATTCGCATGTAGAAAATTTTCGATTCGCGAAACCCCAAAATGATGTAGCATGGTTTGAGTTTGGTATTTCAGTGTTTCAGCACTTGGGATACCCAAGGACAAATTCCCTTGTCTTCGCATGTCACAAAATCTTGATAGGTGAAACCCCGAAATAGTCTAGTGTGGATAAGTATCAGCATTTCGGAGTTTCGGCTCTCAAGAAACCCAAGTATGAGACTTCTTTCCTTCGCATGTTGCAAAATCCTGATGTGAGAAACCCCATAATGTTAGAGCGTGAGTAGATTTTAATGTTTCGGCGTTTCGGCACCTGAGAATCCCAAGGGTCAGTTTCCTTGTCTTCGTACATCACGGAACCCCGACTTGTGAAACCCCGACATGAACTTAGTATTAGATATATATATATATATATATATATATATATATATATATATATATATATATATATATATATATATATATATATATATATATATATCAGCGTTTCAGAGTTTCGGCTCCCGGGAAACCCAAGTGCAAGACCTCCTGTCTTCGTGTATCATGAAATCCTGACTTGTAAAACCCTGAAATGAGCTCAGTAGATATATGGGTTTCAGTGTTGCAGCACCTGGGAAATCGAAGGGCATGAACCTTCATCTGCATACATCGTGAAATCCCGGTACGTGAAGTCCCGGTAGGTGAAATCCTGAAGTGGTTTGGTGTGAATAGAATTCTGGGTTTCAGGGTTTGGGGAGTCAAAGAACTCGACTCTCTTGCATTTCAGTCTCTCAGTTTCCGAAGTCCCAAAATGAGAAAGGCGCCTCTTGGCTTAGCCCGGGGTCACAACCGATGGATACATGAGAGTAAACCCTACATTTGGTGCATAAGTTGTACACGATAGATCTTTAACAAAAGAACCAGTGAGTTAGTGTAGTGAAGGTCCCGATTGGAAGACCTAGCCTACGCTAGAACCTCGTAGGAATTCGGGGATTTTGTTGCTCAGTAAAAAGGGAGAAAAAAGCCGAAAAATATTAGCTCCCATAGTGGGTGTGTTACAAAATGGTATCAGAGCATGGTTACAACACTTGGCCTGCTTGGGCTCATGAACGGGTTGTGCAGAGACTCCATTCAAAGTACTCCTAAAACAAAAAAGAGTAACCCTCTATCTTAACCCCCTTAATCACAAGTCGAGGTTAAGAATGAAAACTCCTATTGTGCATGTTTATGTGAAAAAAATAAATATGAATTATGTATTGGTTATAAATGAATATAAATATTGACTAACAACCAATGTATAGAATGGTGACTCACCATGAAGTGGGAGAGGGCTCCCAAAATAGAGACGAAGAGTTTGATGAAAGGAGGGTGGTAGAAACCCCTCTAGATATAGTTGAGACTGTGAGGAGCCTCATGGTTGAATTGCAGAGCTGCAAGGCTGACAACGACAGGATGATAAAAGAGCAAGAGAAACAAACAAAATTAATGCAGTTTTATTGTAGAGCTTATCTGACATACAAAGACAATTTCAACATGAACCTAAGACACAGAAACATGGTCATGTTAGAAGCCACACTGAAAGGAGCACCTCAAGAAAGGTCCACCCCAGAGATAAGGGACAAGTGTCGAACAATTCTTCTGGAAAGGAAGCTGGCGACTCGGAGGGATCTTCTAGCAGCATAACTAGTTCTCATTCCCAAAGAAAATGAAAGAAGTAGAAACTTTCCAAGAGTCATAATCTCGAAGAGTTCAAGAAGGCCAAACCACCCTCCTTCGATGGTGAAATAAAGAAAGGAGAAGAAGTGGAGGCCTGGCTACTTAGACTAAAGAAGTATTTCAGAGTCCATGACTTCTTAGAAAACTTGAAGGCCCGAGTAGCCACCTTCAACTTGAATGGAAAGGCTTCCATTTGGTGGAAAGACCTTAAGAATGTAAAAGGGATTCACAAAGAAGACTTGTCTTGGGAATGGTTTGAGAAATACTTCAGGAAGAAGTATCTGTCGGAGAAATATTTTGACGAAAATACTAAAGAATTCTATGAACTCAAGCTGGGGAAACTCACCATAGAGGAATATGTCAACAGATTCCTCGAGTTGCTGAGGTATGTACCCTACATAAAAGTAGAAAAGGAAAAGGTGAAATGATTCATCAGTGGACTACCTAAGGACTACCAGAACATAATTGAATTTGACGAACCAAATACCCTAGAAGATACTATCTGAAAGGCAAGATACTGTTATGAACAACTTGGGAATCGGACAAGACCTCGTGAAGGCTGGAAGCAGAAGAATAGTTCAGGATTTCAGAAAAGGGGGTTTAAATCCCCAAGATTTAAGGACTATAAAAAGAACTCAAGGATGAGCTTCCCAGCCCGAAGTGTACCCCAGCAGAACTTTCCCTCCTTGAGCGGAAATAAACTTTCTGGATCTACCCCAGTAAATACTGATAACCCAAAGAGAGAACCCTTGAAATGTTGGGGTTGTGGAGAAGAACATATACTGAGGGACTGCCCGCACCAACAACAGAACAACTAAAGAATTTACAACGTTCAAGAATCTACCACCGTCAATAATGTGGCCAAGAGTGTGCTACAAATTTATGCAGCCTTGGATAATAACCAAGCTGACCACCAAGCTTCAGTGGTGGAAATCGAAGGTATGATCACCAACCATCTAGTGTCTATTCTGATTGAACCTGGTTCAAATTTGAGTTATATAGCCCCTAAGGCTGTTGATAAATGTAAACTACATCCACATAAAAACGCCAAGCCTTGGTTGGTACAGTTAGCCACTAGCACCAAAAGAAGAGTAGCGGAGGTCATACCATCCTGCCAATTAATTATGGGCAAATTCCCCACCCAAGCAACCCTTAACATATTACCCTTGGGATCATATGATCTGTTGATTGGTATGGATTGGCTAGCCACCCACAAAGACAAACTGGACTGTTACCATAAAACCTTGGAATGTGTAAGTGAAGAAGGAAGAAAAATAACCCTTCAAGGAATCCAAAAACCTATCTCCGTGAGACAAATATCAGCTCTTCAAATGAGAAAGTATTGTAGAAAAGGATGTCCACTATATTCAATATAGATGTTGAAAGAAATTAAAGGTGACAAACCAAGTCTCAAAGACCACCCCACACTGAGAGAATACAAAGATGTATTTCCAAAAGAGGTACTGGGTTTACCTCTGAGAAGGTACATCGACTTCTCAATAGAACTTGCACCAGGAGCGGTGCCAGTGTCTAGGAAACCCTACAGGATGAACACACCCAAGCTAGTCAAACTTAAATTGCAACTGAAAGAAATGATGGATAGAGGCTATATCTGGCCCAACGTGTCTCCATGGGTAGCACCAGTCCTGTTTGTGAAAAATAAAGATGGTACCCTCTGACTATGTATAGATTACAGACAAATCAATAAGGTAACCATAAAGAACAAGTACCCCTTACCCAGGATCAATGACTTTTTTGATCAATTGGGAGGTGCCTCTATATTCTCGAATATTGACTTGAGATCTAGATACCATCAAGTCCGAATCAAGCGTGAAGACATCCACAAAACTACCTTCAGGACGAGATATGGTCACTACGATTTTATGGTAGTACCATTCGGATTGACCAATGCCCCTGCCAATTTTATGTGCTTGATGAACAATGTGCTCAGAAAATTATTAGATAAATTTGTGTTGGTTTTTATTGACGACATATTAATTTACTCCAAGAATAGAGAGGAACACCTGAGGCTTGTGCTTCAGGTGCTAAGAGAACATCAACTCTATGCCAAACTTAGCAAGTGTGATTTTTTCCAGAAGTAGATACTTTACTTGGGCCATGTCCTATGTGAAGAAGGAATAGCGATAAACCCTAATAAGATCAGGTCTATCATGGAATGGCCTACCCTGAAGGACGTTTCAGATATCAGGTCCTTTATGGGCTTGGCAGGGTACTATAGGAGATTTATAAAAGGATTCTCCAAGATTGGGAACCCAATCACTACCCTCCAAAAGAAGGGGACAAAATTCACATGGACACAAAAATGTGAAGAAATATTTCAAACCCTAAAACATCTACTAACCCACGCACCCATACTGAAGATCATCGATTCTGAAGATGATTTCCTTGTGTGCACAGATGCCTGTAAGGAAGGGCTCGGAGGAGTCCTTATGCAAGGAGGAAGTGTGGTATGCTATGAATCCTGAAAATTGAATGAGCAGGAATTCAAATATGTGACCCATGATCTAGAGTTGGCTGTCATAGTGCACACCTTGAAAATGTGGAGGCATTACCTCCTGGGAAGAAAATTTGTACTTATGATAGACCACTGTGGATTGTGATATCTATTTGAACAACCAAAGCTCAATGCCAGAAAATCTAGGTGGATGGCCCTCCTCAGCGATTTTGATTTTGAAATCAAACATATTAAGGGAAAGGAAAATAGGGTGGTTGATGCCCTTAGCAAAAGCATGAAAACAATTCACCTGGCAGTGGTAAGCACCTGTGAGACGGTTGTCAAGAAAAGAGTAAAAAATGCACAAGAGGCAGACACATTCTTCCAGACTGTGACCTCGTACCTATAGCAAGAACCCACAGGGATAAAATATGGAGGCTACTAGATGATAGAAGGAGGTATGCTCACTTACAAAAATAGATTGTTTATCCCAGATTGTGACGACTTGAAGAGGTTCATAATGGATGAACTACACAAAAGACCCTACACTGGTCATCCAGGATACCAGAAGATGATCAAAACCACCAGGAAATAATTCTATTTGCCTGGATTGAAGAAATACATAGTTGAGTACTTAGCCAAATGCATAGAATGCCAATAGGTTAAAGAAGAACACTGACACCCAACATGATTATTACAACCGCTACCAATCTCAGAATGGAAATGGGAAACCATCTCCATGGATTTCATCACCAGATTACCAAACTCGACCAAACACAATGATGCCACCATGGTAGTGGTGGATAAATTGAGCAAGTCTGCTCATTTTATCCCCATCAATTCGACTTGTAAGGAAATAGACATCACCAACGTATTATGAAGGAGATATTCAGACTACATGGTATGCCGAAAGAGATCATGTCTGACAGAGACACGAAATTTACTTCCAACTTTTGGAAATCACTGATGGATGGTTTGGAGACCAAGTTACTATTTAGGATAGCCTATCACCCTCAAACTGATAGACAGACGGAAAGGGTGAATCAAATATTAGAAGAAATGCTCAGGATGCATGTAATGCATCAACCCAAAAAGTGGGAAGACTACCTACCACTAGTGGAATTCGCTTACAACAACGGCTACCAAGAATCCCTGAAGATGAGTCCTTTTGAAATCCTCTATGGTAGGTTGTGCAATACTCTAGTCAGTTGGAGTAATCCCGTAAACAGAGTTACTATTGGACCTGACATGTTGAAAGAAATGGAACAACAAGTGATTCAGATAAAACAAAATCTAAAGGTCCCTCAGAACCGACAAAAAAGTTATGCCGACCAAAAGAGAACTCCAAGAGAGTTCAAGGTGGGAGACCACGTATACCTCAGAGTTAGGCCCAGGAAGAGTTCCTTGAGGATGGGAGCCTATGCTAAGTTGGCACCTCGGTATTGTGGACCCTTTGAAGTTCTACATAGAGTGGGACCTATAGCCTATAGGCTAGCACTTTCTCCCACAATAAAAGCACATAATGATTTCCATCTTTCATTATTGAATAAATATGTACATGATTCTAATCATATAATTGACTTGTATATGATCCAGGTGGAATCAGAGGGATAATTCCTACTAGAACCTCAATGCATACTGGACAGAAAGGAAACCCTGCTCAAGAACCGAACCATTGCACAGGTCAAGGTGCAGTGGAAACATTTTGGCCTAGATGAGTCTACCTGGGAAATGGAAAATGCCATGAAATAGGCGTATCCAATTTTGTTTACTTCTGTACTTACACGTTCTATTGATAGATAGAACATTGAGGACAATGTTCCTTTAAGGGGGAGGGAATTGTAACACCCTGTTTCCCCCAGTCTGTAAAAATAACTATACTGGCCAAGAACTATGGAAAACTCAAATATTGTGAATGTTTGAATTAACAGGCCTTAGTATAAAAGGTCCGAGGAATGTAAATGATGTATGAATATATGTTTCATGACTACTAAGAGGGGGATGTGCTGAAAAGAGACCACGATGACTGATGAGAGATGGTGGAAGGGGTCGAGAGTGGATGTGTTAACTTCCATTGAACCAAACCATATTGGTTTGTACATTCTTGGGAAAACCAAAGCTCACTCTCAGACCCTGAAATGAATTACCCACCCCGGACGATAGGTGGGGAGGCTCCTCAAGAGTAAATGAGGGGATGGGGCGAACTTCCCATCCGTAGAAGCTCTCAGACCTGACCATTGGACAGGGAATTTTGTGCCACACACAACCTCGTAGGAGGAAAGAAGTTTGGAAAGAGGGGGAGAGGGGAGCATACAAAAACACACACATGCAACAAGAATCACAAAAAGGAGAACTAGAGGAACTTTGGGAAATACAAAGAGTGATGAGCAGAGGAGAAGGAGAGTAACCTTCATCCTGAACTTCCGACCAGAAGAAAGTAAGAGACTGAGTCTCAAAGCATCGTGGTCTAGCTCGGGGGTGGCTAGTGGTAAATCCTTTTGGAGTCGCTGAGCCTACAGTTGGGTGGAAACGAGCACCCCTGATCCAGGTGGATATCAGTGGCCACCCACCTTTTCCAAATGGCTCAAAACAATTTTCTAGCAATTTTGGCAATTTACTATTTTTTGCAGGTTTTAACTTTCGGGGCCATTTTGAGGGCCCAAATGAAGGTTTTTCGATATGGAGGTTCTCAATGATAGCCAAAGGCATGATTGAGCCTCCAAAATGAATCTCCTCAATGATACATTTCCAACAATCTATCACACGCCTAAAACGGAGATCGTATGCAAAAGTTACGACACCGGGAAGTTGATGTACTCACTTACCCAAACGTGGCCCACATGACTCTTGGCACTTCAACTCCTAGGGTTAGCTTTTTGGATGTCTATGGTTTTAGGCATTCCTTCTTATTGTAAAAAGGCCTTCAGAGCCTCATTGTAATCATCTTCTTGTGAATACAAGTAGCCATCACATATCTTCTCAGAGATAAGTTGCCACCATTCTAGCGAGTCTTTCACTCTGTATTTTGACAATCTTTGTACATTTATTTCATTAATAGAAATCATGTATTACTGTATATCTGTGTTTATGGTTTCATCTCTGATACATTTCTGTTATATTATTGAATATCTGATATATCTATGTGCATTTATTTATTATATCTCCGATCTCATTTCGTGTCGAAAATAATCTGGATCAGTGGTATCAGAGCAGGCTTCTTTTGATCCTTTTTTTAGTGCATGTCCCCGACGAGGTCCAAATATAGCAAGTTGGGTCTCAAGCTTGTCTCTCTTGAAGAAAATCACTCTCGCAAACCCAAGAAACCCTCAATGGTGGAAGAAAAGAAAAACGACGGAGCAGACGATCCTATAAATCTATTGCTTGAGCAAGCTCTCATGTGACAAAGGGACAAAATGATGGAGAATCTTGCCCACATCCTTCAATGCCTACCGATAGCATCAATCACATCTTCATCAAGTGGCCACTTTGGAGGCACCTCACCTTTCAAGGTACAAGTTAATTTTGATATTCCTGTATTTGAAGGACAGATAGATGCAGAAGCCCTAAAAAAATGGTTAACTCTGCTAGAAGGTTATTTCTCTGTTCATAATTTTTTAGACAAAGAAAAGATCACCTTCGCACTCCTTAAATCTCTCCCTCATGTCAAACATTGGTGGAAAACTTACTGGGAACAATGTTCCACAGAGGAGTATGGAATATATGGGTCCGATCCCACTTGGGATTTTTTTTGGATGCGGTAAAAGAACAATATTACCCTGTTGGAAAATATGAGGACCAGTACATGAGATGGACCACATTGCGGTAAGAGAGGGGCCAAGAAGTTCTAGAGTTCACCAGTACCTTCCATACCTTGCGCACCAAGTTGGGTATCAAACACTCCGAGTGGCATTTGGTTTTGAAATACCATGGGGCTCTACACAGATACATCCAAACTGAAATGGATTTTATGGACACTGGAAAATGGTGTGATTTCCACAAAATCTCCTGGCACAACACCGATGAATGTCACTCAAAACAGTCATTGGTGGTCGAGATCAAAGATAGGGAGCTGAACCCTGATTCAGAATCTGATTCTGAAAATAATGGTAAAGGACATATCATTGACACAGACCCCACTGCTATTGTCCCGACCATAGCTATTCAACCAGAAGAACCAATAGATCTTGAAGATGGGGAGCACCTTTTTCATTCAAATATGTGGGTGAAGGGGAGCCCCTGCATTTTATTGTTGATAGAGGAAGCCGGAAAAACCTCATCTTAGCAGAGGTCATCAAAGAGTTTGGATTGTTGACAACACCACACCCGCAGCCATACAACATTGGGTGGCTTCGGCAAGGACGAGATCTCCAAGTCAACCAACAGTGTCGATTGTCATATGACATCCAACCCTTCAAGGATGGGTTATTATGTGATGTTTCCCCACTAGATTTCTTTGATGTTCTCTTGGGCCAACCATATATGTGGAGACGCCATGTTGTTTATGAGTCTCGGCACCATAGTTTCATTGTTACTTTGGGGGGTCATCTCTAAAGAATACGAGAGGTAGTTCCGAATTTTGTTCCACCTAAAAAGTGCCGCAAGGTAGTATCTCATACTGTAAAATTCACCTTCTTTACAATCTATTCAAAAGGAGAACAAAAGGACACTGCAACCACTATAGCCTTTCCCCAAGCACCTTCTATCCAACAAAAGCGGGTCGACAAGGCTGCAACAAAGTGTAGAGATTCCTTCTACACATAATCCTCTCATGTACCTCGATTTTTTGAACAGCCTCAACCTCAACAGGTTCGTGACAGAGTTCCACAAACTGAGCAGGGCGACGTCTCCAGCAAGACAAGCAGCTCACCAAGATGCAGATTCAACAAACGCTTTTCCCTCTCCCTCGGGAACTCAACACAATGGATACCATTGCTTCCTAAGGAGGGAGGATTGATCCAGGTGGATATCGGTGAGCACCCACCTTTTCCAAATGGCTCAAAACAGTTTTCTGGCAATTTTGGCAATTTACTATTTTTAGCAGGTTTTAACTTCTGAGGCCATTTTGAGGGCCCAAATGAAGGTTTTTCGAGATATAGGTCATCAACGATAGTTAAGGGCATGATTTAGCCCCCAAAATGAATCTCCTCGATGATACCTTTCCAACGAGCTATCAAACACCTAAAACGAAGATCGTATGCAAAAGTTACGACCCCGGGAAGTTGATGTACTCACTTACCCAAACGGGGCCAACATGACTTTTGGCGCTTCATCTCCTAGGGTTAGGTATTTGGATGTCTAGGGTTTTGGGCATTCCTTCTTATTGTAAAAAGGCCTTCAGAGCCTCATTGTAATCATCTTCTTGCGAATGCGAGTAGCCGTCACATCTCTTCCTAGAGATAAGCTGCCACCATTCTAGCGAGTCTTTCACTCTATATTTTCACAGTCTCTGTACATTTCTATCATTAATAGAAATTGTGTATTATTGTATATCTGTGTTTATGGTTGCATATCTGATACATTTCTATTATGTTATTGAATATTAGTTATATCTCTGTGCATTTATTTATTATATCTCCGATCTCATTTCGTGCCGAAAATAATCCGGATCAGTGGTATCAGAGCAGGTTGCTCTTAATCATTTTTTCAGTGCATGTCACCAAGAAGGTCCAATTATAGAAAGTTGTGTCTCGATATTGTCTCTCTTGAAGACAATCGCTCTCACACACCCAAGAAACCCTCAATGGCGGAAGAAAAGAAAAACAATGGAGTAGACGATCCTATCAATCTATTGCTTGAGCAAGCTCTCACATGACAGAGGTACGAAATGATGGAGAATTTTGCCCACATCCTTCAATGCCTACCGATAGCACTAGGCGCATCTTCATCAAGTGGCCACTTTGGAGGCACCTCGCCTTTCAAGGTACCAGTTAATTTTGATATTCCTTTATTTGAAGGGCAGATAGATGCAGAAGCCCTAGAAAAATGGTTAACTCTGCTAGAAGGTTATTTCTCTGTTCACAATTTTTTCGACAGAGAAAAGATCACCTTCGTACTCCTTAAAGATCTCCCTCATGTCAAACATTGGTGGGAAAATTACTAGGAGCAAAGTTCCATAGAGGAGTATGGAATATATGGGGCCGATCCCACTTGGGATTTTTTTGTGGATGCGGTAAAAGAAAAATATTACCTAGTTGGCAACTATGAGGACCAATACATGAGATGGATCACACTGCGGCAAGAGAGGGGCCAAGCAGTTTCGGAGTTCACCAATACCTTCCATACCTTGCGCACCAAGTTGGGTATCAAAGACTCCGAGTGGCATTTGGTTCTGAAATACCGTGGGGCTCTACACAGATACATCCAAACTGAAATGGATTTTCTAGACATCTCATCACTCGGTACTGCTTATCGATATGCTGTTAAAATTGAGTAGAAATTTAAGCACTAGAACAAACAGGAATTCAGGTCTACAAATCCGAAAAAACCAAAGTATGACAAAGACGGCCCTAAACAACAATCTCTCGAAAACCAGTCCAAGACAAACAAAAAGAAGGGTCACGGGAAGACAAAGAAGGACGCCAGAAAATGGTGTGATTTCCACAAAACCCCCTGTCACAACACCAATGAATGTCGCTCAAAACAATCATTGGTGGCTGAGATCAAAGACAAGGAGCTGAACCCTGATTCAGAATCTGATTCTGAAAATATTGGTAAAGGACAAATCACTGACGCAGACCCCACTGCTATTGTCGCGACCGTAGCTATTCAACCAGAAGTACCAACAGATCCTGAAGAGGGGGAGCGCCTTTTTCATTCATATATGTGGGTGAAGTGGACCCCACTGCATTTTATTGTTGATAGTGGAAGCCAGAAAAATGTTGCCCCATTAGATGTCTGTGATGTTCTCTTGGGCCAACGATATATGTGGAGAAGCCATGTTGTTTATGAGTCTCGTCCCCGTAGTTTCATTGTTACTTTGGGGGGTAATCTCTACAGAATACCAGAGGTAGTTCTGACTACTGTTCCACCTAAAAAGTGCCACAAGGTAGCATCTCATACTACAAAATTCAGCTTCTTCACAATTTGTTCAAAAGGAGAACAAAAGGACACTGCAACCACTATAGCCTTGCCCCAAGCACCTTCTATTCAACAGAAGCGGGTCGACAAGGCTTCAACAAAGTGCAAAGATTCTTTCTACACATCATCCTCTCATGTATCTCAACTTGTTGAATAGCCTCAACCTCAACAGGTTTGTGACAGATTTCCACAAACCAAGCAGGGCGACATCTCCAGCAGGACAAGCAGCTCACCAAGATACAGATTCAACAAACGCTTTTCTCTCTCCCCCGAGAACTCAACGAAATGGAGACCATTACTTCAAAAGGAGGGAGGATTTATTAAGGTGGATATCATTGGCCTCCCACCTTTTCCAAATGGATCAAAACAAATTTCTAGCAATTTTGGCAATTTACTATTTTTAGCAGGTTTTAAATTTTGGGGCCATTTTGAGGGCCCAAATGAAGGTTTTTCGAGATGGACATTCTCAATGATATCTAAAGGAATGATTGAGCCCCCAAAATGAATCTCCTCTATGACACCTTTCCAACGAGCTATCACACGCATAAAATAGAGATCGTATGCAAAAGTTACGACCCCGGGAAGTTGATGTACTCACTTACCCAAACGGGGCCCACATGACTTTTGGTGCTTCATCTCCTAGGGTTAGGTGTTTAGATGTCTAGGGTTTTTGGAATTCTTTATTATTGTAAAAATACCTTCAGATCTTCATTGTAATCATCTTCTTGTGAATGGGAGTAGCCGTCACATCTTTTCTCAGAGATAAGCTGCCACCATTCTAGCAAGTCTTTCACTCTGTATTTTTACAGCCTCTGTACATTTCTTTCATTAATAGAAATCATGTATTACTGTATATCTGTGTTTATGGTTGCATCTCTGATACATTTATGTTATATTATTGAATATCTGTGATATCTCTATGCATTTCTTTATTATATCTCTGATCTCATTTCCTGCTGAAAATAATCTGGATCAGTGGTATCAGAGAAGGTTGCTCTTGATCATTTTTTCAGTGTGTGTCCCCGAGGAGGTCCAATTATAGCAAGTTGGGTCTTGAGCTAGTCTCTCTTGAGGAGAATCACTATCACACACCCAAGAAACCCTCAATGGCAGAAGAAACGAAAAATGATAGAGCAGATGATCCTATCAATTTGTTGTTTCAGCATGCTCTCACGCGACAGAGGCACAAAACGATGGAGAATTTTTCCCACATCCTTCAACGCCTACTGATACCATCAGGCACATATTCATTAAGTGGCCACTTTGGAGGCACCTCGCCTTTCAAGGTACAAGTTAATTTTGATATTCCTGTATTTGAAGGACAGATAGATGCAGAAGACCTAGAAAAATGGTTAACTCTACTAGAAGGTTATTTCTCTATACAACATCGGGTCGTCAAACAGTTGGGATTGTTGACAACACCACATATGCAGCCATACAACATTGGGTGGCTTCAGCAAGGACGAGATCTCCGTTTCAACCAAGAGTGTCAATTGTCATATGACATCCAACCCTTCAAGGATGAGGTATTATGTGATGTTGCCCCACTGTATGTTTGTGATATTCTCTTGGTCCAACCATATATGTGGAGACGCCATGTTGTTTATGAGTCTAGGCGCTGTAGTGTCATTGTTACTTTCGGGGGACATCTCTACAGAATACCAGAGGTAGTTCTGACTACTGTTCCACCTAAAAAGTACCGCAGGGTAGTATCTCATACTGCAAAATTCAACTTCCTTACAATCTATTCAAAAGGAGAACAAAAGGACATTGCAACCACTATAGCCTTTCCCCAAGCACCTTATATCCAACAGAAGTGGGTCGAAAAGGTTGCAGAAAAGTGAAAAGATTCCTTCTACACATCGTCCTCTCATGTATCTCGACTTCTTGAACAACCTCAACTTCAACAGGTTCATGACAGATTTCCACAAACCGAGCAGGGCAATGTCTCCAGCAAGATAAGCATCTCACCAAGATGCAGATTCAACAAACGCTTTTCCCTCTCCCATGAGAACTCAACGCAACAGAGACCATTGTTTCCTAATGAATTAGGAATGATTCAAGTGGATATCGGTGGCCACCCACCTTTTCCAAATGGCTCAAAACAGTTTTCTGGCAATTTTGGCAATTTACTATTTTTAGTAGGTTTTAACATCCGGGGCCATTTTGAGGGCCCAATTGAAGGTTTTTCGAGATCAATATTATGAATGATATCTAAAAGAATGATTGAGCCCCCAAAATGAATCTTCTCGATGATACCTTTCCAACGAGCTATCACACGCCTAAAACGGAGATCGTATGCAAAAGTTACGACCCCAGAAAGTTGATGTACTCACTTACCCAAACGGGGCCCACATGACTTTTGGCGCTTCATATCCTAGGGTTAGGTTTTTGTATGTCTAGGGTTTTTGGCATTCCTTCTTATTGTAAAAAGGCCTTCAGAGCCTCATTGTAGTCATATTCTTGCGAATGCGAGTAGCCATCACATCTCTTCTCAGAGATAAGCTGCCACCATTCTAGCGAGTCTTTCACTCTGTATTTTTACAGTCTCTGTACATTTCTTTCATTAATAAAATCGTGTATTACTATATATCTGTGTTTATGGTTGCATATCTAATACATTTCTGTTATATTATTGAATATATGTGATATCTTTGTGCATTTATTTATTATATCTCTGATCTCATTTTGTGCCGAAAATAATCTGGATCAGTGGTATTAGAGCAGGCTACTCTTGATCATTTTTTGAGTTTATGTCCCCGACGAGGTCCAATTATAGAAAGTTGGGTCTCGAGTTTGTCTCTCTTGAATACAATTGCTCTCGCACACCCAAGAAACCCTCAATGTTGGAAGAAAATAAAAATGATGGAGCAGACGATCCTATCAATCTGTTGCTTGAGCAAGCTCTCACGTGACAGAGGGATGAAATGATGGGGAATTTTGCCCACATCCTTCAACGCCTACCGATAGCATCAGGCGCATCTTCATCAAGTTGCCACTTTGGAGGCACCTTGTCTTTCAAGGTACAAGTTAATTTTGATATTATTGTATTTGAAGGATAGATAGATGTAGAAGCCTTAGAAAAATGTTTAACTCTACTAGAAGGTTATTTCTTTGTTCACAATTTTTTCGACAGAGAAAAGATCACCTTCTCACTCCTTAAAGCTCTCCCTCATGTCAAACATTGGCGGGAAATTTATTGGGAGCAATGTTCCATGAGAGGAGTCTGGAATATATGGGGTCGATCCCACTTGGGATTTTTTTGTGGATGCGGTAAAAGAACAATATTACCCTGTTGAACACTATAAGGACCAGTACATGAGATGGACCACATTGCGGCAAGAGAGGGGCCAAGTAGTTCCACAGTTCACCAATACCTTCCATACCTTACATACCAATTTGGGTATCAAAGACTGTGAGTGGCATTTGGTTCTGAAATACCGTGGTGCTCTACACAGATACATCCAGACTGAAATGGATTTTCTAGACATCCCATCACTCGATGTTGCTTATCGATATGTTGTTAAAATTAAGCAGAAATTTAAGCACCAGAACAAATGGGAATTCAGATATGCAAATCCACAATAACCAAAGTATGACAAAGACGACCCTAACAAACAGTATCCCGAAAACCAGTCCAAGACACAGGAAAAGAAGGCTCACGGGAAGACAAAGAAGGACATCAGAAAATGGTGTGGTTTCCAAAAAATCCCCTGGCACAACACCAATTAATGTTGCTCAAAACAGTCATTGGTGGCCGAGATCAAAGACAAGGAGCCGAACCCTGATTCAAAATCGGATTATGAAAATACTGGTAAAGGATAGATCATTGACGCAAACCCCACTGTTATTTTCGCAATGATGGCTATTGAAGAAAAACAACCAATAGATCCTTAAGAGAGGGAGCACCCTTTACATTCACATATGTGGGTGAAGGGGACCCCACTACATTTTATTGTTGATAGCAGAAGCCAGAAAAACCTCATCTTAGCAGAGGTCGTCAAACAATTGGTATTGTTGACAACACCACACCCGCAACCATACAACAATGGGTGGCTTCGGCAAGGAAGAGATCCCTGTGTCAACCAATAGTGTCGATTGTCATATGACATCCAACCCTTCAAGGATGGGGTATTATGTGATGTTTCCCCACTGGATGTCTATGATGTTCTCTTGGGCCAACCATATATGTTGAGATGCCATGTTGTTTATGAGTCTCGGCCCCGTAGTGTCATTGTTACTTTGGGGGTTCATCTCTACAGAATGCCAGAGGTAGTTCCGACTACTGTTCCACCTAAAAAGTGTCACAAGGTAGTATCTCATACTGTAAAATTCAACTTCTTCATAATCTGTTCAAAAGGAGAACAAAAGGACACTGCAACCACTATAGCCTTGCCCCAAGCACCTTCTATCCTACAGAAGTGGGTTGAAAAGGATGAAACAAAGTGAAAAGATTCCTTCTACACATCTTCCTCTCATGTATCTCGACTTTTTGAAAAACCTCAACCTCAACAGGTTGGTGACAAACTTCCACAAACCGAGCAGGGCGATGTCTCCAGCAAGACAAGCAGCTCACCAAGATGCAGATTCAACAAATGGTTTTCCCTCTTCCCCGAGAACTCAACGCAATGGAGACCATTGATTCCTAAGGATGGAGGATTGACCTAGGTGGATATCGGTGGCCACCACATTTTCCAAATGGCTCAAAACAGTTTTCTAGCAATTTTGGCAATTTACTAGTTTTAGCAGGTTTTAACTTCCGGGGCTATTTTTAGGGCCCAAATGAAGGTTTTTTGAAATAAAGGTTCTCAATAACATCTGAAGGAATAATTGAGCCCCCAAAATGAATTTCCTTGACGATACCTTTCCAACAAACTATCACACGCCTAAAATGGAGATCGTATGCAAAAGTTACGACCCCAGGAAGTTGATCTACTCACTTACCAAAACGGGGCCCACATGACTTTTGGCGCTTCATCTCCTAGGGTTAGGTTTTTGGATGTCTAGGGTTTTTGGAATTCCTTATTATTGTAAAAATACCTTCAGAGCCTCATTGTAATCATCTTCTTGCGAATGCGAGTAGCCGTCACATCTCTTCTCAGAGATAACCTCCCACCATTCTAGCGAGTCTTTCACTCTGTATTTTTACAGTCTCTGTACATTTCTTTCATTAATAGAAATCGTGTATAACTGTATATCTGTGTTTATGGTTGCATCTATGATACATTTATGTCATATTATTGAATATCTATGATATCTCTGTGCATTTATTTATTATATCTTCGATCTCATTTTGTGCCGAAAATAATCTGGATCAGTGGTATAAGAGCAGGCTGCTCTTGATCATTTTTTCAGTGCATGTCCCCGACGAGGTCCAATTATAGAAATTTGGGTCTCGAGATTGTCTCTGTTGAATACAATCTCTCTCGCACACCCAAGAAACCCTCAATGGCGGAAGAAAAGAAAAATGACATAGCAGACGATCCTATCAATCTGTTGCTTGAGCAAGCTCTCACGCGACAGAGGGATGAAATGATGGAGAATTTTTCCCACATCCTTCAAAGCCTACCGATAGCATCAAGTGCATATTCATCAAGTGGCCACTTTGGAGGCACCTCGCCTTTCAAGGTACAAGTTAATTTTGATATTCTTGTATTTGAAGGACAGATAATTTCAAAAGCCCTAGAAAAATGGTTAACTCTGCTAGAAGGTTATTTCTCTGTTCATAATTTTTCCAACAGAGAAAAGATCACCTTAGCACTCCTTAAATCTCTCCCTCATGTCAAACATTGCTGGGAAAATTACTGGGAGCAAAGTTCCACAAAGGAGTCTGGAATATATGGGGTCGATCCCACTTGGGATTTATTTGTGGATGTGGTAAAAGAACAATATTACCCTGTTGGCAACTATGAGGACCAATACATGAGATGGACCACACTGCAGCAAGAGACGGCCCAAGCAGTTCTGGAGTTCACCAATACCTTCCATACATTGCGCACCAAGTTGGGTATCAAAGACTCTGTGTGGCATTTGGTTCTGAAATACCATGGGGCTCTACACATATACATCCATACTTAAATGGATTTTCTGGACATCTCATCACTCGGTGCTACTTATCGATATGTTGTTAAAATTGAGTAGAAATTTAAGCACCAGAACAAACGGGAATTCGAGTCTGCAAATCTGCAAAAACCAAAGTATGACAAAGATGGCCCTAACAAACAATTTCCTAAAAACCAGTCCAAGACACAGGAAAATAAGGGTCACGGGAAGACAAAGAGGGACACCGAAAAATGGTGTGATTTCCACAAAATCGCTTGGTAGAACACCGATGAATGTCACTCAAAACACTCATTGGTGGCCAAGATCAAAGACAAGGAGCTGACCCCTTATTCATAATCTGATTCTGAAAATACTGGTAAAGGATAGATCATTGACGCAGACCCCACTGTTATTGTCATGACTGTAGCATTAGGTGCATATTCATCAAGTGGCCACTTTGGAGGCACCTCACCTTTCAAGGTACAAGTTAATTTTGATATTCCTGTATTTGAAGGACAGATAGATGCAGAAGCCCTAGAAAAATGGTTAACTCTGCTATAAGGTTATTTCTTTGTTCACAATTTTTCTGACAGAGAAAAGATCACCTTCGTACTCCTTAAAGCTCTCCCTCATGTCAAACATTGGTGGGAAGCTTACTAGGAGCAAAGTTCCACAGAGGAGTCTGGAATATATGGGGCCGATCCCACTTGGGATTTTTTTGTGGATGTGGTAAAAGAACAATATTACCTTGTTGGCAACTATGAGGACCAGTACATGTGATGGACCACACTGCGTCAAGAGAGGAGCCAAGCAGTTTCGGAGTTCACCAACACCTTCCATACCTTGCGCACCAAGTTGGGTATCAAAGACTCTGAGCGGCATTTGGTTCTGAAATACAATGGGGCTTTACACAGATACATCCAGACTTAAATGGATTTTCTGGTCATCTCATCACTCGGTGCTTCTTATCGATATGCTGTTAAAATTTAGAAAAAATTTAAGCACCAGAACAAACGGGAATTTTGGTCTACAAATACGCAACAATCAAAGTATGACAAAGATGGACCTAACAAACAATGTCCTGAAAACCAGTCCAAGACACAGGAAAAGAAGGGTCACGGGAAGACAAAGAAGGACACTGGAAAATGGTGTGATTTCCACAAAATCCCTTGGCACAGCACCGATGAATGTTGCTCAAAACAGTCATTGGTGGCCGAGATCAAGGACAAGGAGCCGAACTCTGATTCTGAATCTGATTCTGAATCTGATTCTGAAAATACTGGTAAAGGACAGATCATTGACGTAGACACCACTACTATTGTCGTGACTGCAGCTATTCAACCAGAAGAAACAACAGATCCTGAAGAGGGGGAGCACCTTTTTCATTGACAGATGTGGGTGAAGGGGACCCCGCTGCATTTTATTGTTGATAACAGAAGAAAAAAAACCTCATCTTAGCAGAGGTTGTGAAACAGTTGGGGTTGTTGACAACACCACGCTCGCAGCCATACAACATCAAGTTGCTTTGGCAAGGACGATATCTCTGTGGAAACCAATAGTGTCAATTGTCATATGGCATCCAACACTTCAAGGATGAGGTATTATGTGATGTTGCCCTACTGGATGTCTGTGATGTTCTCTTGGGCCAACCATATATGTGGATATGCCATGCCGTTTATGTGAGTTTCGATTGTCATACAACATCCAACCCTTCAAGGATGACATATTATGTGATGTTGCCCCATTGGATGTCTGTGATGTTCTCTTGGGCCAACCATATATGTGGAGACGCCATGTTGTTTATAAGTCTTGGCCTCGTAGTGTCATTGTTACTTTGGGGGGTCATATCTATAGAATACCAAAGGTAGTTCTGACTACTATTCCACCTAAAAAGTTCCGCAAGGTAGTATCTCATACTACAAAATTCAGCTTCTTCACAATCTGTTCAAAAGGAGAACAAAAGGACACTGCAACCACTATAGTCTTTCCCCAAGCACCTTCTATCCAACAGAAGTAGGTCAACAAGGATGCAACAAAGTGAAAAGATTCCTTCTACACATAAACCACTCATGTATCTCGACTTGTTGAACAGCCTCAACCTCAACAGGTTTGTGACAGTTTTCCACAAACCGAGCAGGTCCAGCAAGACAAGTAGCTCACCAAGATGCAAATTCAACAAATGTTTTTCCCTCTCCCCCGGGAACTCAACGTAATGGAGACCATTTCTTCCTAAGGAGGGAGGATTGATCTAGGTGAATATCGATGGCCACCCACCTTTTCAAAATGGCTCGAAATAGTTTTCTGGCAATTTTGGCAATTTACTATTTTTAGCAGGTTTTAACTTTCGGGGCCATTTTGAGGGCCCAAATGAAGGTTTTTCAAGATATAGGTTCTCAAATATAGACAAAGGCATTATTGATCCAACAAAATGAAACTCCTCGATGATACCTTTCCAACGATCTATCACACGCCTAAACAGGAGATCGTATGCAAAAGTTACGATCCCGGGAAGTTGATGTACTCACTTACCCAAACGGGGCCCACATGACTTTTGGCGCTTCATATCCTAGGGTTAGGTTTTTGGATGTCTAGGGTTTTTGGAATTCCTTCTTATTGTAAAAAGGCCTTCAGAGCCTCATTGTAATCATCTTCTTGTGAATGCGAGTAGCCGTCACATCTCTTATCAAAGATAAGTTGCCACCATTCTAGCAAGTCTTTCACTCTGTATTTTTATAGTCTCTATACATTTCTTTCATTAATAGAAATCATGTATTAATGTATATCTGTGTTTATGGTTGCATCTCTAATACATTTATGTTATATTATTGAATATTTTCGATATCTCTGTGCATTTCTTTATTATATCTCCGATCTCATCACATTCCAAAAATAATCTGGATCAATGGTATCAGAGGAGGCTGCTCTTGATCATTTTTTCAGTCCATGCCCCCAACGAGGTCCAATTATAGCAAGTTGGGTCTTGAGCTTGTCTCTCTTGAAGAAAATCGCCTCTGCACACCCAAGAAACACTCAATGTTGGAAGAAAAGAAAAACAACAGGGCAGACAATCCTATCAATCTGTTGCTTGAGAAATCTCTCACGCAACAGAGGCACGAAATGATGGAGAATTTTTCTCACATCCTTCAACGCCTACCGATAGCATCAGGCACAACTTCATCAAGTGGCCACTTTTGAGGCACCTCGCCTTTCAAGGTACAATTTAATTTTGATATTCCTGTATTTGAAGGACAGATAGATGCAAAAGCCCTAGAAAAATGGTTAACTACTGTTCCACCTAAAAAGTGCCACAAGGTAGTATCTCATACTGCAAAATTCTGCTTCTTCACAATCTGTTCAAAAGGGGAACAAAAGGACACTGCAACCACTATAGCCTTGCCCCAAGCACCTTCTATCCAACAGAAGCGGGTCGACAAGGCCGCAGCAAAGTGAAAATCTTCCTTCTACACATCGTCCTCTCATGTATCTTGACTTGTTGAACAACCTCAACTTCAACAGGTTTGTGACAGATTTCCACAAACCGAGCAGGGCGACGTCTCCAGCAGGACAAGCAGCTCACCAAGATGCAGATTCAACAAACGCTTTTCTTTCTCCCTCGAGAACTCAACGCAATGGATACCATTGCTTCATAAGGAGGGAGGATTGATCCATGTAGATATCATTGGCCTCCCACCTTTTCCAAATGGCTCAAAATAGTTTTCTGGCAATTTTGGCAATTTACTATTTTTAGCAGGTTTTAACTTTCGGGGCCATTTTAAGGGCCCAAATGAAGTTTTTTCGAGATGTACATTCTCAATGATAGCTAAAGGAATTATTGATCCCCCAAAATTAATCTCCTCTATGATACCTTTCCAACGAGCTATCACACGCATAAAACAGGGATCGTATGCAAAAGTTACGACCCCGAGAAGTTGATGTACTCACTTACCCAAACGGGGCCCACATGAATTTTGGTGCTTCATCTCCTAGTGTTAGGTTTTTGGCATTCCTTATTATTGTAAAAACACCTTCAGATCCTCATTGTAATCATCTTCTTGCGAATGGGAGTTGTCGTCACATCTTTTCTCAGAGATAAGCTGCCACCATTCTAGCAAGTCTTTCACTCTGTATTTTTACAGTCTCTGTACATTTCTTTCGTTGATAGAAATCGTGTATTACTATATATATGTGTTTATGGTTGCATCTATAATATATTTATGTTATATTATTGAATATCTGTGATATCTTTGTGCATTTATTTATTATATCTCTGATCTCATTTCGTGCTGAAAATAATCTGGATCAGTGGTATCAGAGAAGGCTGCTCTTGATCATTTTTTTAGTGCATGTCCCTGAGGAGGTCCAATTATAGCAAGTTTGGTCTCGAGCTAGTCTCTCTTTAAGAGAATCACTATCACACACCCAAGAAAACCTCAATGGCAGAAGAAAATAAAAACGACAGAGCAGATGATCCTATCAATCTGTTGCTTCAGCAAGCTCTCACGCAATAGAGGGACGAAATGATGGAGAATTTTTCCCACATCCTTCAACGCCTACTGATAGAATCAGGCACATATTCATCAAGTGGCCACTTTGGATGCACCTAGACTTTCAAGGTATAAGTTAATTTTGATATTCCTATATTTGAAGGACAGATAGATGCAAAAGCCCTAGAAAAATGGTTACCTCTGCTAGAAGGTTATTTCTCTATACAACATCGGGTCATCAAACAGAGGTCGTCAAAGAGTTGGGATTGTTGACAACACCATGCCCACAACGATACAACATCGAGGGGCTTTAGAAAGGATGAGATATTCGTGTCAACCAACAATGTCAATTGTCATACGTCATCCAGCCCTTCAAGGATGAGGTATTATGTGATGTTGCCCCACTGGATGTCTTTCATATTCTCTTGGTCCAACCATATATGTGGAGATGCTATGTTGTTTATGAGTCTCGGCCCCATAGTGTCATTATTACTTTCGGGGTTCATCTATACAAAATACCATAGGTAGTTCTGACTACTGTTCCACCTAAAAAGTGTCGCAAGGTAGTATCTCATACAGCAAAATTCAGCTTCCTCACAATCTGTTCAAAAGGAGAACAAAAGGACACTGCAACCATTATAGCCTTTCCCCAAGCACCTTATATCCAACAGAAGTGGGTCAAAAAAGTTGCAGAAAAGGGAAAAGATTCCTTCTACACATCGTCCTCTCATGTATCTCAACTTGTTGAACAACATCAACCTCAACAGGTTCATGACAGATTTCCACAAACCGAGCAGGGCGATGTCTCCAGCAAGACCAACAGCTCACCAAGATGCAGATTCAAAAAATGCTTTTACCTCTCCCCCGAGAACTCAACGCAATGGAGACCATTTCTTCCTAAGGAGGTAGGAATGATCCAAGTGGATATCGGTGGCCACCCACCTTTTCCAAATGGCTCAAAACAGTTTTCTGGCAATTTTGGCAATTTACTATTTTTAGTAGGTTTTAACATTTGGGGCCATTTTGAGGGCCCAATTGAAGGGTTTTCAAGATCAAGGTTATCAGTGATATCCGCATGCATGATTGATCCCCCAAAATTATTCTCCTCGATGATACCTTTCCAACAAGCTATCACACGCCTAAAACGGAGATCGTATGCAAAAGTTACGAACCCGGGAAGTTGATGTACTCAATTACGCGAACGAGGCCCACATGACTTTTGGCGCTTCATCTCCTAGGGTTAGGTTTTTGTATGTATAGGGTTTTTGACATTCCTTCTTATTGTAAAAAGGCCTTCAGAGCCTCATTGTAATCATATTCTTGCGAATGCGAGTAGCCGTCACATCTCTTCTCAGAGATAAGCTGCCACCATTCTAGCAAGTCTTTCACTCTGTATTTTTACAGTCTCTGTACATTTCTTTCATTAATAGAAATCATGTATTACTGTATATCTTTGTTTATGGTTGCATCTCTAATAAATTTCTGTTATATTATTGAATATCTACGATATCTTTGAGCATTTCTTTATTATATATCCGATCGCATTTCGTGCCGAAAATAATCTAGATCAGTGGTATCAAAGCAGGCTACTCTTGATCATTTTTTAATTTTATGTCCCCGACGAGGTCCAATTATAGGAAGTTGGGTCTTGATCTTGTCTCTCTTTAAGACAATTTCTCTCGCACACCCAAGAAACCCTCAATGTCGGAAGAAAATAAAAACGATGGAGCAGATGATCCTATCAATCTGTTGCTTGAGCAAGCTCTCATGTGACAGAGGGATGAAATGATGGAGAATTTTTCCCACATCCTTCAACGCCTACCGATAGCATCAGGCGCGTCTTCATCAAGTGGCCACTTTGGAGGCACCTTGTCTTTCAAGGTACAAGTTAATTTTGATATTCTTGTATTTGAAAGATAGATATATGTAGAAGCCTTAGAAAAATGTTTAACTCTGCTAGAAGGTTATTTCTCTGTTCACAATTTTTTCGACAGAGAAAAGATCACCTTCGCAGTCCTTAAAGCTCTCCCTCATGTCAAACATTGGCGGGAAACTTACTGGGAGCAATGTTCTAGAGAGCAGTCTAGAATATATGGGGTCGATCCCACTTGGGATTTTTTTGTGGATGCGGTAAAAGAACAATATTACCTTGTTGGACACTATGAGGACCAGTACATAAGATGGACCACACTGTGGCAAGAGAGGGGCCAAACAATTCTGGAGTTCACCAATACCTTCCATACCTTGCGCACCAAGTTGGGTATCAAAGACTCCGAGCGACATTTGGTTCTGAAATACCATGGGGCTCTACACAGATACATCCAGAATGAAATGGATTTTTTGGACATCCCATCACTCGGTGTTGCTTATCGATATGCTGTTAAAATTGAGCAGAAATTTAAGCACTAGAACAAATGGGAATTCAGGTATGCAAATCCGCAACAACCAAAGTATGACAAAGACGACCCTAACAAACAGTCTCTTGAAAACCAGTCCAAGATACAGGAAAAGAAGGGTCACGGGAAGACAAAGAAGGACAGCGGAAAATGGTGTGATTTCCACAAAATCCCCAAGAACAACACCAATTAATGTCACTCAAAACAGTCATTGGTGGTCAAGATCAAAGACAAGGAGACGAACCCTGATTCAGAATCTGATTCTGAAAATACTGGTAAAGGACAGATCATTGACACAGACCCCACTGTTATTTTCGTGACCGTGGCTATTCAATAAAAACAACCAATAGATCCTGAAGAGAGGGAGCACCTTTTTCATTCACAGATGTGGGTGAAGGGGACCCCGCTACATTTTATTGTTGATAGCGGAAGCTAGAAAAACCTCATCTCAATAGAGGTCGTCAAACAATTGGGATTGTTGACAACACCACACCCGCAGCCATACAACAACGGGTGGCTTCGGAAAAGAAGAGATATATGTGTCAAATAACAGTGTCGATTTTCATACGACATACAACCCTTCAAGGACGAGGTATTATGTGATGTTTCCCCACTGGATGTCTATGATGTTCTCTTGGGCCAACCATATATGTGGAGACGCCATGTTGTTTATGAGTCTTGGCCCCGTAGTGTCATTGTTACTTTGGGGGTTCATCTCTACAAAATACTAGAGCTATTTTCGACTACTATTCCACCTAAAAAGTGACACAAGGTAGTATCTCATACTATAAAATTCAGCTTCTTCACAATCTGTTCAAAAGGACACTACAACCACTATAGCCTTGCCCCAAGCACCTTCTATCCTAAAGAAGTGGGTCGAAAAGGATGCAACAAAGTGAAAATATTCCTTCTACACATCGTTCTCTCATGTATCTCGACTTGTTGAACAACCTCAACCTCAACAGGTTGGTGACAGACTTCCACAAACCGAGCAGGGCGATGTCTCCAACAAGACAAGCAGCTCACCAAGATGCAGATTCAAAAAACGCTTTTCCCTCTTCCCCGGGAACTAAATGCAATGGATACCATTGCTTCATAAGGAGGGAGGATTGATCTAGGTGGATATTGGTGGCCACCCACCTTTTCCAAATGGATCAAAACAGTTTTTTGGCAATTTTAGCAATTTACTAGTTTTAGCAGGTTTTAACTTCCGGGGCTATTTTTAGGGCCCAAATGAAGGTTTTTTGAGATATAGGTTCTCAATGACATCTGAAGGAATAATTGATCCCCCAAAATGAATCTCCTCTATGATACCTTTCCAACAAGCTATCACACGCCTAAAATGGAGATCGTATGCAAAAGTTGTGACCCCAGGAAGTTGATCTACTCACTTACCAAAACGGGGCCCACATGACTTTTGGTGCTTCATCTCCTAGGGTTAGGTTTTTGGATGTCTAGGATTTTTGGAATTCCTTCTTATTGTAAAAATACCTCTAGAGCCTCATTGTAATCATCTTATTGTGAATGCGAGTAGCCGTCACATCTCTTCTTAGAGATAACCTGCCACCATTCTAGCGAGTCTTTCACTCTGTATTTTTATAGTCTTTGTACATTTCTTTCATTAATAGAAATCATGTATAACTGTATATATGTGTTTATGGTTGCATCTCTGATACATTTACGTCATATTATTGAATATCTACGATATCTCTGTGCATTTCTTTATTATATCTCCGATCTCATTTTGTGCCGAAAATAATCTGGATCAGTGGTATTAGAGCAGGTTGCTCTTGATCATTTTTTCAGTGCATGTCCCCGACGAGGTCCAATTATAGCAAGTTGGGTCTCAATCTTGTCTCTCTCGAAGAAAATCTCTCTCACACACCCAAGAAACCCTCAATGGCGGAAGAAAAGAAAACCGACAGAGCAGACGATCCTATCAATATGTTGCTTGAGCAAGCTCTCATGCGACAGAGGGATGAAATGATGGAGAATTTTTCCCACATCCTTCAAATCCTACCGATAGCATCAAGTGCATCTTCATCAAGTGGCCACTTTGGAGGCACCTCGCCTTTCAAGGTACAAGTTAATTTTGATATTCCTGTATTTGAAGGATAGATAGATTCAAAAGCCCTAGAAAAATGGTTAACTCTGCTAGAAGGTTATTTCTCCGTTCATAATTTTTCTGACAGAGAAAAGATCACCTTAGAACCCTTTAAAGCTCTCCCTCATGTCAAACATTGGTGGGAAACTTACTGGGAGAAAAGTTCCACAGAGGAGTCTGGAATATATGGGGACAATCCCACTTGGGATTTTTTTGTGGATGCAGTAAAATAACAATGTTACCCTGTTGTCAACTATGAGGACCAGTACATGAGATGGACCACACTGCAGGAAGAGACAACCCAAGTAGTTCTGGAGTTCTCCAATACCTTCCATACATTGCGCACCAAGTTGGGTATCAAAGACTCCGAGTGGCATTTGGTTCTGAAATACCATGGGGCTCTACACAGATACATCCAGACTGAAATGAATTTTTTGGACATATCATCAGTCGGTGTTGCTTATCGATATGCTGTTAAAATTGAGCAGAAATTTAAGCACCAGAACAAATGAGAATTCGAGTCTGCAAATATGCAACAACCAAAGTATGACAAAGACAGCCCTAACAAACAGTTTCCCGAAAACCAGTCTAAGACACAGGAAAATAAGGGTCATGGGGAGACAAAGAAGGACACCGGAAAATGGTGTGATTTCCACAAAATCCCCTGGCAGAGCACTGATGAATGTCGCTCAAAAAACTCATTGGTGGCCGAGATCAAATACAAGGAGTCAACCCCTGATTCATAATCTAATTCTGAAAATACTGGTAAAGGATATATCATCGACTCAAACCCCACTGCTATTTCCGCGACTGTATCTATTCAACCAGAAGAACCAATATACCCTGAAGAGGGGGAGTGCATTTTTCATTCACAGATGTGGGTGAAGGGGACCCCACTGCATTGTATTGTTGATAGCGGAGGCCATAAAAACCTCATCTCAACAGAGATCGTCAAACAGTTTGGATTGTTGACAACACCACACCCACAACCATACAACATCGGGTGGCTTCGGCAAGGACGAGATCTCCATGTCAACCAACAGTGTCGATTGCCATACAACTTCCAACCCTTCAAGGATTACATATTATGTGATGTTGCCCCACTGGATGTCTGTGATGTTCTCTTGGGCCAACCATATATGTGGAGACGCCTTGTTGTTTATAAGTCTCAGCCCCGTAGTGTCATTGTTACTTTGGGGGGTCATCTCTACAGAATACCAGAGGTAGTTCTGACTACTGTTCCACCTAAAAAGTGTCGCAAAGTAGTATCTCATACTACAAAATTCTACTTCTTCACAATCTGTTCAAAAGGAGAACAAAAGGACACTGCAACCACTATAGCCTTGCCCCAAGCACCTTATATCCAACAAAAGCGGGTCAAAAAGGCTGTAGCAAAGTGAAAAGATTCCTTCTACACATCATCCTATCATGTATCTTGAGTTGTTGAATAGCCTCAACCTCAACAGGTTCGTGACATATTTCCACAAACCGAGCACGGCGACGTCTCCAGCAAGACAAACAACTCACCAAGATGCAGATTCAACAAACGCTTTTCCATCTCCCCCGGGAAATCAACGTAATAAATACCATTTCTTCCTAAGGAGGGAGTATTGATCCAAGTGGATATCGGTGGCCACCCACCATTTCCAAATGGCTCAAAATAGTTATCTGGCAATTTTGGCAATTTACTATTTTTAGCAGGTTTTAATTTTCGGGGCCTTTTTGAGGGCCCAAATGAAGGTTTTTCGACATGGAGGTTCTCAATGATATTCAAAGGAATGATTGAGCCCCCAAAATGAATCTCCTCAATGATACTTTTCCAACGAGCTATCACACGTCTAAAACATAGATCGTATGCAAAAGTTACGACCCCGAGAAGTTGACATACTCACTTACCCAAACGGGGACCACATGACTTTTGGTGCTTCATCTCCTAGGGTTAGGTTTTTGGATGTATAGGGTTTTTGGCATTCCTTCTTATTGTAAAAAGGCCTTTAGAGACTAATTGTAATCATCTTCTTGCGAATGCGAGTAGCCGTCACATCTCTTCTCAGAGATAAGCTGCCACCATTCTAGCGAGTGTTTCACTCTGCATTTTTACAGTCTTTGTACATTTCTTTCATTAATATAAATCATGTATTACTATATATCTGTGTTTATGGTTGCATCTCTAATACATTTCTATTATATTATTGAATATCCGCGATATCTCTGTGCATTTCTTTATTATATCTCCGATCTCATTTTGTGCTGAAAATAATCTGGATCAATGGTATCAAAGCAGGCTGCTCTTGATCATTTTTTCAGTGCATGTCCCCGACGAGGTCCAATTATATCAAGTTGGGTCTCAAGATTGTCTCTCTTGAATACAATCGCTCTCACACACCCAAGAAACCCTCAATGGCGGAAGAAACGAAAAACGACGAAGTAGACGATCCTATCAATCTGTTACTTGAGAAAGCTCTCACGCGACAGAGGGATGAAATGATGGAGAATTTTGCCAATAGCCTTGAATGCCTTTCAATAGCATCAAGTTCATATTCATCAAGTGGCCACTTTGGAGGCACCTTTCCTTTCAAGGTACAAGTTAATTTTGATATTCCTGTATTTGAAGGACAAATAGATGAAGAAGCCCTAGAAAAATGGTTAACTCTGCTAGAAGGTTATTTCTCTGTTCACAATTTTTCCGATAGAGAAAAGATCACCTTCGTACTCCTTAAATCTCTCCCTCATGTCAAACATTGGTGGGAAACTTACTGGGAACAAAGTTCCACAAAGGATTCTGGAATATATGGGGTCGATCCCACTTGGGATTTTTTTGTGGATGCGGTAAAAGAACAATATTACCCTGTTGGCAACTATGAGGACCAGTACATGAGATGGACCACACTGTGTCAAGAGAGGGGCCAAGCAGTTTTGGAGTTCACCAATACCTTCCATAGCTTGTGCACCAAGTTGGGTATCAAAGACTCTAAGCAACATTTGGTTCTGAAATACCGTGGGGCTCTACACAGATACATCCAAACTAAAATGGATTTTCTGGACATCTCATCACTTGGTGTTTCTTATCGATATGTTGTTAAAATTGTGCAGAAATTTAAGTACTAGAACAAATGGGAATTTGGGTCTGCAAATCCACAACAACAAAAGTATGACAAAGACGGCCCTAACAAACAGTCTCCCGAAAACCAGTCCAAGAAACAGGAAAAGAAGGGTCACGAAAAGACAAAGAAGGACACCGGAAAATGGTGTGATTTCCACAAAATCCCCTGGCACAACATTGATGAATGTCACTCAAAATATTCATTGGTGGTCGTGATCAAAGACAAGGAGCTGAACCCTGATTCAGAATCTGACTCTGAAAATACTGGTAGAGGATAGATCATTGATGAAGACCCTACTGCTATTTTCGCGACCGCAACTATTCAACCAGATGAACCAACAGATCCTAAAGAGGGGGAGTGCCTTTTTCATTCACAGATGTGGGTGAAGGGGAACCCGCTCCATTTTATTGTTGATAGCGGAAGCCAAAAAACCTCATCTCAGAAGAGGTTGTGAAACTATTGGGATTGTTGACAACACCACACCCGCAACCATACAACATCAGGTGGCTTCGACAAGGACGAGATCTTCGTGTCAACCAACAATGTCGATTGTCATACAGCATCCAACCCTTCAAGGATGAGGTATTATGTGATGTTTCCCCACTGGATGTCTATGATGTTCTCCTGGGCCAACCATATATGTGGAGACGCCATGTTGTTTATGAGTCTCGGCCCCGTAGTGTCATTGTTACTTTGGGGGGTCATCTCTACAGAATACCAGAGGTAGTTCCAACTACTGTTCCACCTAAAAAGTGACGCAAGGTAGTATCTCATACTGCAAAATTCAGCTTCTTCACAATCTATTCAAAAGGAGAACAAAAGGACACTGCAATCACTATAGCCTTGCCGCAAGAACCTTCTATCTAACAGAAGCGAGTCGACAAGGCTACAACAAAGTGAAAATACTCCTTCTACACATTATACTCTCATGTATCTCAACTTATTGAATAGCCTCAACCTCAACAGGTTCGTGACAGATTTTTGCAAACGGAGCAGGGCGACGTCTCCAGCAAGACAAGCAACTCACCAAGATGCAGATTCAATAAACGCTTTTCCCTCTCCCCTAGGAACTCAATGCAATGTATACCATTTCTTCCTAAGGAGGGAGTCTTGATTGAGGTGGATATCGATGGCCACCCACCTTTTCCAAATGGCTCAAAACAGTTTTCTGACAATTTTGGCAATTTACTATATTTAGCAGGTTTTAACTTCTGGGGCCATTTTGAGGGCCCAAATGAAGGTTTTTCAAGATGGAGGTTCTTATTGGTAACCAAAATCATAATATAGCCCCCAAAATGTATCTCCTTGACGATACCTTTCCAACGAGCTATCACACGCGTAAAATAGAGATCGTATGAAAACGTTATGACCCCGGGAAGTTCATGTACTCACTTACCCAAACGAGGCCCACATGACTTTTGGCGCTTCATCTCCTAGGGGTTAAGTTTTTGGATGTCTAGGGTTTTTGGAATTCCTTCTTATTGTAAAAAATCCTTCAGAGCCTCATTGTAATCATCTTCTCACGAATGCGAGTAGCCGTCACATCTCTTCTCAGAGATAAGTTGCCACCATTCTAACGAGTCTTTCACTCTGTATTTTCACAGTCTCTGTACATTTGTTTCATTAATAGAAATCATGTATTACTGTATATCTGTGTTTATGATTCATCTTTGATACATTTATGTTATATTATTGAATATCTGCGATATCTCTATGCATTTCGTTATTATATCTCCAATCTCATTTCGTGACGAAAATAATCCAGATCAGTCGTATCAGAGCAGGCTGCTCTTGATCGTTTTTTCAGTGCATGTCCCCGATGAGGTCCAATTATATAAAGTTGGGTCTCGAGCTTATCTCTCTTGAATACAATCACTCTCGCACACCCAAGAAACCCTCAATGGCGGAATAAATGAAAAACAATGGACCAGACGATTTTATCAATCTGTTGCTTGAGCACGCTCTCACGCGATAGAGGTACAAAATGATGGAGAATTTTTCGCACATCCTTCAACACCTACCGATAGCATTAGGTGCATCTTCATCAAGTGGCCACTTTGTAGGCACCTCGCCTTTCAAGGTACAAGTTAATTTTGATATTCATGTATTTGAAGGGCAGATATATGCAGAAGCCCTAGAAAAATGGTTAACTCTGCTAGAAGGTTATTTCTCTGTTCACAATTTTTTCGACAGAGAAAAGATCACCTTTGTACTCCTTAAAGCTCTCCCTCATGTCAAACATTGGTGGGAAACTTACTGGGAGAAAAGTTCCACAGAGGAGTCTGGAATATATGGGGCCGATCCCACTTGGGATTTTTTTGTGGATGTGGTAAAAGAACAATATTACCCTGTTGGCAACGATGAGGACCAGTACATGAGATGGACCACACTGCGTCAAGAGAGGGGCCAAGCAGTTTCGGAGTTCACCAACACCTTCCATGCCTTGTGCACCAAGTTGGGTATCAAAGACTCTAAGCAGCATTTGGTTCTGAAATACAGTGGGGCTCTACACAGATACATCCAGACTTAAATGGATTTTCTGTACATCTCATCACTCGGTGCTGCTTACCGATATGCTGTTAAAATTTAGAAAAAATTTAAGCACCAGAACAAACGGGAATTCTGGTATACAAATACGCAACAATCAAAGTATGACAAAGACGGCCCTAACAAACAGTCTCCTGAAAACCAGTCCAAGACACCGGAAAAGAAGGGTCACGGGAAGACAAATAAGGACACTAGAAAATGGTGTGATTTCCACAAAATCTCTTCGAACAACACCGATGAATGTTGCTCAAAATAGTCATTGGTGGCCGAGATCAAGGACAAGGAGCCGAACCCTGATTCAAAATCTGATTCTGAAAATACTAGTAAAGGACAGATCATTGACACAGACACCACTGCTATTGTCATGACTGCAGCTATTCAACCAGAAGAAACAACAGATCCTGAAGAGGGGGAGCACCTTTTTCATTGACAGATGTGGGTGAAGGGGACACCGCTGCATTTTATTGTTGATAACGAAAGAAAAAAAAACCTCATCTTAGCAGAGGTTGTGAAATAGTTTGGGTTGCTGACAACACCACACTCGCAGCCATATAACATTGAGTTGCCTCGGCAAGGACGAGATATCGGTGTCAACCAATAGTGTCAATTGTCATATGGCATCCAACACTTCAAGGATGAGGTATTATTTGATGTTTCCCTACTGGATGTCTGTGATGTTCTCTTGGGCCAACCATATATGTGGAGATGCCATGCTATTTATGATTATCTGCCCTGTAGTGTCATTGTTACTTTGGGGGGTCATCTCTATAGAATACCAGAGGTAGTTCTGACTACTGTTCCACCTAAAAAGTTCTGCAAGGTAGTATCTGATACTGCAAAATTCAGCTTCTTCACAATCTGTTCAAAAGGAGAACAAAAGCACACTGCAACCACTATAGCCTTGCCCCAAGCACCTTCTATCCAACATAAGCGGGTCGACAAGGTTGCAGAAAAGTGCAAATATTCCTTCTAGACATCGTCCACTCATGTATCTCAACTTTTTGAACAACATCAACCTCAATAGATTTGTGACAAATTTCCACAAACCGAGTAGGGCAATGTCTCCAATAAGACAAATAGCTCACCAAGATGCAGATTCAACAAACGCTTTTCCCTCTCCCTGGGGAACTGAAAGTAATGGAGACCATTGCTTCCTAAGGAGGGAGGATTGATCCAGGTGGATATCGGTGGCCACCCACCTTTTCCAAAAGGCTCAAAATAGTTTTCTGGCAATATTGGCAATTTACTATTTTTAGCAGGTTTTAACTTTTGGGGCCATTTTGAGGACCCAAATGAAGGTTTTTTGAGATGGAGTTTCTCAAATATAGTCAAAGTCATGATTGAGACAAAAAAATGAAACTCCTCTATGATACCTTTCCAATGAGCTATCACACTCCTAAAATGGATATCGTATGCAAAAGTTACGACCCCGAAAAGTTGATGTACTCACTTACCCAAACGGGGCCCACATGACTTTTGGCGCTTCATCTCCTAGGGTTAAGTTTTTGGATGTCTATGGTTTTTGGCATTCCTTCTTATTGTAAAAAATCCTTTAGAGCCTCATTGTAATCATCTTCTTGTGAATGCGAATAGCTGTCACATCTCTTATCAGAGATAAGTTGCCACCATTCTAGCGAGTCTTTCACTCTGTATTTTTACAGTCTCTATACATTTCTTTCATTAATAGAAATCATGTATTAATATATATCTGTGTTTATGGTTGCATCTTTAATACATTTATTTGATATTATTGAATATCTGCGATATCTCTGTGCATTTCTTTATTATATCTCCGATCTCATCTCGTTCCGAAAATAATCTGGATCATTGGTATCAGAGCAGGCTGCTCTTGATCATTTTTTCAGTCCATGTCCCTGACGAGGTCCAATTATAGCAATTTGGGTCTCAAGCTTGTCTCTCTTGAAGACAATCTCTCTTGCACACCCATGAAACACTCAATGGTGGAAGAAAAGAAAAAGGACGGAGCAGACGATCCTATCAATCTGTTGCTTGCGAAAGCTCTCACGCGATAGAGGCACGAAATGATGGAGAATTTTGCTCCAATCCTTCAACGCCTACCGATAGAATTAGGCACATCTTCATCAAGTGGCCACTTTGGAGGCACCTCGCCTTTCAAGGTACAACTTAATTTTGATATTCCTGTATTTGAAGGACAGATAGATGCAGAAGCCCTAGAAAAATGGTTAACTCTACGAGAAGGTTATTCTCTGTTCACAATTTTTTCGACAGAGAAAAGATCACCTTCGCACTCCTTAAATCTCTCCCTCATGTCAAACATTGGTGGAAAACTTACTGGGAGCAAAGTTCCACAGCGGAGTCTGGAATATATGGGGTCGATCCCACTTGGGATTTTTTTTTGGATGCGGTAAAAGAACAATAATACCCTGTTGGCAACTATGAGGACCAGTACATGAGATGGACCACACTACGGCAAGAGAGGGGCCAAGCAGTTTCGGAGTTCACCAATACCTTCCATACCTTGTGCACTAAGTTGGGTATCAAAGACTCCAAGCGGAATTTGGTTCTAAGATACAGTGGTGCTGTACACAGATACATCCAGACTGAAATGGATTTTCTGGACATCTCATCACTCAGTGCTACTTATCGATATGCTGTTAAAATTTAGCAGAAATTTAAGCACCAGAAAAAATGGGAATTCGGGTTTGCAAATCCACAACAAACAAAGTATGACAAAGATGGCCCTAATAAGAAATCTCCTAAAAACCATTCCAAGACATAGGAAAATAAGGGTCGCGGGAAGACAAAGAAGGACACCGGAAAATGGTGTGATTTCCACAAAATCCCCTGGCACAACACTGATGAATGTCACTCAAAACAGTCATTGGTGGTTGAGATCAAAGACAAGGAGCCGAACCCTGATTCAAAATCTGATTCTGAAAATACTGGTAAAGGACAGATCATTGACGCAGACCCCACTGCTATTGTCACGACTTCAACTATTCAACCAAAAGAACCAACAGATCCTGAAGAGGGGGAGCACCTTTTTCATTCACAGATGTGGGTGAAGGGGACCCCGCTACATTTTATTGTTGATAGTGGAAGCCATAAAAACCTCATCTCAGCATAGGTCGTCAAATAGTTGGGATTGCTGACAACACCACATCTGTAGCCATACAACATCGGTTGGCTTCGACAAGGACAAGATCTCCATGTCAACCAATAGTGTCGATTGTCATATGGCATCCAACCCTTCAAGGATGAGGTATTATGTGATGTTTCCCCATTATATTTCTGTGATGTTCTCTCGGGCCAACCGTATATGTGGAGACGCCATGTTGTTTATGAGTCTCGGCCCTGTAGTTTCATTGTTACTTTGGGGGGTAATCTCTACAGAATACCAGAGGTAGTTTTGACTACTGTTCCACCTAAAAAGTGCCACAAGGTAGTATCTCATATTGCAAAATTCTGCTTCCTCAAAATCTATTCAAAAGGAGAACAAAAGGACACTGCAACCACTAAAGCCTTGCCCCAAGCACCTTCTATCCAACAGAAGCGGGTCGACAAGGCTGCAGCAAAGTGAAAAGATTCCTTCTACACATCATCCTCTCATGTATCTTGACTTGTTGAACAACCTCAACTTCAACAGGTTTGTGATATATTTCCACAAACCGAGCAGGGCGACGTCTCCAACAGGACAAGCAGCTCACCAAGATGCAGATTCAACAAACTCTTTTCTCTCTCCCTCGGGAACTCAACGCAATGGAGACCATTGCTTCATAAGGAGGGAGGATTGATCTAGGTGGATATCATTGGCCTTCCACCTTTTTCAAATGGCTAAAAATAGTTTTCTGACAATTTTGGCAATTTACTATTTTTAGCAGGTTTTAACTTTCGGGGCCATTTTGAGGGCCCAAATGAAGTTTTTTCAATATGGAAGTTATAAGCTATAAGGAAAATACATTATTAAGCCCCCAAAATGAATCTCCTCGATGATACCTTTCCAACAAGCTATCACACGCATAAAACGGATATCGTATGCAAAAGTTACGACCCCGAGAAGTTGATGTACTCACTTACCCCAACGGGGCCCACATGACTTTTGGTGCTTCATCTCCTAGGGTTAGGTTTTTAGATGTCTAGGGTTTTTGAAATTCCTTCTTATTGTAAAAAGACCTTCAGAGCCTCATCGTAATCATATTCTTGTGAATGGGAGTAGCCGTCACATCTTTTCTCAGAGATAAGCTGCCACCATTCTAGCAAGTCTCACTCTGTATTTTTACAATCTCTGTACATTTATTTCATTAATAGAAATCGTGTGTTACTATATATCTGTGTTTATGGTTGCATATCTGATACATTTATGTTATATTATTGAATATCTGTGATATCTCTTTGCATTTCCTTATTATATCTCTGATCTCATTTCATGCTGAAAATAATCTGGATCGGTGGTATCAGAGAAGGTTGCTCTTGATCATTTTTTCAGTGCGTGTCCCCGAGGAGGTCCAATTATAGCAAGTTGGGTCTCGAGCTAGTCTCTCTTGAAGAGAATCGCTATCACACACCCAAGAAACCCTCAATGGCAGAAGAAAATAAAAATGACAGAGCAGATGATCCTATCAATCTGTTGCTTCAGCAAGCTCTCACGTGACAGAGGGATGAAATGATGGAGAATTTTGCCCACATCCTTCAACGCCTACCAATAGCATCAGGCGCATCTTAATCAAGTGGCCACTTTGGAGACACCTCACCTTTCAAGGTACAAGTTAATTTTGATATTCCTTTATTTGAAGGACAAATAGATGCAGAAGCCCTAGAAAAATGGTTAACTCTGCTAGAAGGTTATTTCTCTATACAACATCGGGTCGTCAAACAGAGGTCGTCAAACAGTTGGGATTGTTGAAAACACCACACCCACAGCCATACAACATCGGGTGGCTTCGGCAAGGATGAGATCTCTGTGTCAACCAACAGTGTCAATTGTCATACGGCATCCAACCCTTCAAGGATGAGGTATTATTTGATGTTGCCCCACTGGATGTCTGTGATATTATCTTGGTCCAACCATATATGTGGAGACGCCATGTTGTTTATGAGTCTCAGCCCCATAGTGTCATTGTTACTTTTGGGGGTCTTCTCTACAGAATACCAGAGGTAGTTCCGACTACTGTTCCACCTAAAAAGTGTCGCAATATAGTATCTCATACTGCAAAATTCATCTTCCTCACAATATATTCAAAATGAGAACAAAAGGACACTGCAACCACTATAGCCTTTCCCCAAGAACCTTATATCCAACAGAAGTGGGTTGAAAAGGTTGCAGCAAAGTGAAAATATTTGTTCTACACATCGTCCTCTCATGTATCTCAACTTATTGAACAACCTCAACCTCAGTAGGTTCATGATAAATTTCCACAAACCGAGGAGGGCGATGTCTCCAGTAAGACAAGCAACTCACCAAGATGCAGATTCAACAAACGCTTTTCCCTCTCCCCCGAGAACTCAAAGCAATGGAGACCATTTCTTCCTAAGGAGGGAGGAATGATCTAAGTGGATATTGGTGGCCACCCGCCTTTTCCAAATGGCTCAAAATAGTTTTCTGGCAATTTTGGCAATTTACTATTTTTAGTAGGTTTTAACATCTGGGGCCATTTTGAGGGCCCAATTGAAGTCTTTTCGATATCAAGGTTATAAATGATATCCAAATGAATTATTGTGCCCCCAAAATGAATCTCCTCGATGATACCTTTCCAATGAGCTATCAAACGCCTAAAACGGAGATCGTATGCAAAAGTTACGACCCCGGGAAGTTGTTGTACTCACTTACCTAAACGGGGCCCACATGACTTTTGGTGCTTCATCTCCTTGGGTTAGGTTTTTGGATGTCTAGGGCTTTTGGAATTCCTTCTTATTGTAAAAAGGCCTTCAGAGCCTCATTGTAATCATATTCTTGCGAATGCGAGTAGCCATCACATCTCTTCTCAGAGATAAACTGCCACCATTCTAGCGAGTCTTTCACTCTGTATTTTTACAATCTCTGTACATTTATTTCATTAATAAAAATCATGTGTTACTTTATATCTGTGTTTATGGTTGCATCTTTGATACAATTCTGTTATATTATTGAATATCTGTGATATCTTTGTGCATTTCTTTATTATATCCCCGATCTCATTTCGTGCCGAAAATAATTTGGATCAGTGGTATCAGAGCAGGCTTCTCTTGATCATTTTTTGATTTTATGACCCCGACGAGGTCCAATTATAGAAATTTGGGTCTCGAGCTTGTCTCTCTTGAAGACAATTTCTCTCGCACACCCAAGAAACCCTCAATGTCGGAAGAAAATAAAAATGATGGAGTAGACGATCCTATCAATCTATTGCTTGAGAAATCTCTCACGTGACAGAGGGATGAAATGATGGAGAATTTTTCCCACATCCTTCAACGCCTACCGATAGCATCAGGCGCATCTTCATCAAGTGGGCACTTTGGAGGCAACTTTTATTTGAAGGTACAAGTTAATTTTGATATTCTTGTATTTGAAGGATAGATAGATGTAGAAGCCTTAGAAAAATGTTTAACTCTGCTAGAAGGTTATTTCTCTGTTCACAATTTTTTCGAAAGAGAAAAGATCACCTTCGCACTCCTTACAACTCTCCCTCATGTGAAACATTGGCGGGAAACTTACTGGGAGAAATATTCCAGAGAGGAGTCTGGAATATATGGGTTCGATCCCACTTGATATTTTTTTGTGGATGCGGTAAAAGAAAAATATTACCCTGTTGGACACTGTGAGGACCAGTACATGAGATGGACCAAACTGCGTCAAAAGAGGGTCCAAGCAGTTCCAGAGTTCACCAATATCTTCCATACCTTGTGCAACAAGTTGGGTATGAAAGACTCTGAGCGAAATTTGGTTCTGAAATACCGTGGGGCTCTACACAGATACATCCAAACTGAAATGGATTTTCTGGACATCCCATCACTCGGTGTTGATTATCGATATGCTATTAAAATTGAGTAGAAATTTAAGCACCAGAACAAATGGGAACTCAGGTCTGCAAATCCGCAACAAACAAAGTATGAAAAAGACGACCCTAACAAACAGTCTCCCAAAAACCAGTCCAAGACACAGGAAAAGAAGGGTCACAGGAAGACAAAGAAGGACAGTGGAAAATGGTGTGATTTCCACAAAATCCCCTGGCACAACACTAATTAATGTTGCTCAAAACAGTCATTGGTGGCCGAGATCAATGAAAAGGAGCCAAACCCTGATTCTGAATCTGATTCTGAAAATACTGGTAAAGAACAGATCATTGACGTAGACCCCACTGTTATTTTCACGACCGTGGCTATTCAAGAAAAACAAACAATAGATCCTGAAGAGAGGGAGCACCTTTTTCATTCACAAATGTGGGTGAAGGGGACCCCGCTGCATTTTATTGTTGATAGCGGAAGCCAGAAAAAACTCATCTCAGTAGAGGTCGTCAAACAATTGGGATTGTTGACAACACCACACCCGCATCCATACAACAACGGGTGGCTTCGGCAAGGAAGATATCTTTGTGTCAACCAATAGTGTCGATTGTCATACGACATCCAACCCTTCAAGGATGAGATATTATGTGATGTTTCCCCACTGGATGTCTATGATGTTCTCTTGGGCCAACCATATATGTGGAGACGCCATGTTTCTTATGAGTCTCGGCCTCGTAGTGTCATTGTTACTATGGGGGTTCATCTCTACAGAATACCAGAGGTAGTTCCAACTATTGTTCCACCTAAAAAGTGTCGCAAGGTAATATCTCATACTGTAAAAATCAGCTTCTTCACAATCTGTTCAAAAGGAGAACAAAATGACACTGCAACCACTATAGCCTTGCCCTAAGCACCTTCTATCCTACAGAAGTGGGTCGACAAGGATGCAACAAAGTGCAAATATTCCTTCTACATATCGTCCTCTCATGTATCTCAACTTGTTGAACAGCCTCAACCTCAACAGGTTAGAGACAAACTTCCACAAACCAAACAGGGCAATGTCTCCAACAAGACAAGCAGCTCACCAAGATGCAGATTCAACAAACGATTTTCCCTCTTCCCAAGGAACTCAATGTAATGGAGACCATTTCTTCCTAAGGAGGGAGGATTTATCTATGTGGATATCGGTGGCCACCCACCTTTTCCAAATGGCTCAAAACAATTTTCTGGCAATTTTGGCAATTTACTAGTTTTAGCAGGTTTTAACTTCTGGGGCTATTTTTAGGGCCCAAATGAAGGTTTTTTGAGATCGAAGTTATCAATGACATCTAAAGGAATAATTGAGCCCCCAAAATGAATCTCCCTGATGATACCTTTCCAACAAGCTATCACACGCCTAAAATGGAGATCATATGCAAAAGTTACGACCCCAGGAAGTTGATCTACTCACTTACCAAAACGGGGCCCACATGAATTTTGGCGTTTCATCTCCTAGGGTTAGGTTTTTGGATGTCTAGGGTTTTTGGAATTCCTTCTTATTGTAAAAATACCTTCAGAGCCTCATTGTAATCATCGTCTTGCGAATGCGTGTAGCCGTCACATCTCTTCTTAGAGATAACCTACCACCATTCTAGCGAGTCTTTCACTCTGTATTTTTACAGTCTCTATACATTTCTTTCATTAATAGAAATCGTGTATAAATGTATATCTGTGTTTATGGTTGCATCTCTGATACATTTATGTCATATTATTGAATATCTACGATATCTCTGTGCATTTCTTTATTATATCTCCGATCTCATTTTGTGCCGAAAATAATCCAGATCAGTGGTATCAGAGCAGGCTACTCTTGATCATTTTTTCAGTGCATGTCCCCGACGAGGTCCAATTATAGAAACTTGGGTCTCGAGCTTCTCTCTCTTGAATACAATTGCCCTCGCACACCCAAGAAACCCTCAATGGTGGAAGAAAAGAAAAACGACAGAGCAGACGATCCTATCAATTTGTTGCTTGAGCAAGATTTCACGCGACAGAGGGATGAAATGATGGAGAATTTTGGCCACATCATTCAAAGCCTATGGATAGAATCAAGTGCATATTCATCAAGTGGCCACTTTGGAGGCACCTTGTCTTTCAAGGTACAAGTTAATTTTGATATTCCTGTATTTGAAGGACAGATAGATTCAAAAGCCCTAGAAAAATGGTTAACTCTGCTAGAAGGTTATTTCTCTGTTCATAATTTTTCCAACAAAGAAAAGATCACCTTAGCACTCCTTAAAGCTCTCCCTCATGTCAAACATTGGTGGCAAACTTACTGGGAGAAAATTTCCACAGAGGTTTCTGGAATATATGGGGTCGATCCCACTTGGGATTTTTTTGTGGATGTGGTAAAAGATCAATATTACCTTGTTGGCAACTATGAGGACCAGTACATGAGATGGAACACACTACAGCAAGAGACAACCCAAGCAGTTTTGGAGTTCACCAATACCTTCCATACATTGCGCACCAAGTTGGGTATCAAAGACTCCGAGTGGCATTTGGTTCTGAAATACCATGGGGCTCTACACAGATACATCCAGACTAAAATGGATTTTCTGGACATCTCATCACTCGGTGCTGCTTATCGATATGATGCTAAAATTGAGCAGAAATTTAAGCACCAGAACAAATGAGAATTTGAGTCTGCAAATCTGCAACAACCAAAGTATGAAAAAGATGGCCCTAACAAACAGTTTCCCGAAAACCAGTCCAAGACATAGGAAAATAAGGGTCACAGGAAGACAAAGAAGGACACTGGAAAATGGTGTGATTTCCACAAAATCCCCTAGAAGAACACCGATGAATGTCGCTCAAAACACTCATTGGTGGCCGAGATCAAAGACAAGGAGCCGAACCCTGATTCATAATCTGATTCTGAAAAAACTGGTAAAGGACAAATCATTGACGTATACCCCACTGCTATTATCGCGACTGTAGCTATTCAACCAGAAGAACCAATAGATCCTGAAGAGGGGGAGCACCTTTTTCATTCACAGATGTGGGTGAAGGGGACCCTATTGCATTTTATTGTTGATAGCGGAAGCAAGAAAAACCTCATCTCAGCAGAGGTCGTCAAACAGTTGGGATTGTTGACAACACCACACCTGCAGCCATACAACATCGGGTGGCTTCGACAAGGACGAGATCTTCATGTCAACCAACAGTTTCGATTTTCATATGGCTCCCATCCCTTCAACGATGAGGTATTATGTGATGTTGCCCCACTAGATGTCTGTGATGTTCTCTTGGGCCAACCATATATGTGGAGACGCCATGTTGTTTATGAGTCTCGACCATGTAGTTTCATTGTTACTTTGAGGGGTAATATCTACAAAATACCATAGGTAGTTCTGACTATTTTTCCACCTAAAACATGTCGCAAGGTAGTATCTCATACTGCAAAATTCAGCTTCTTCACAATCTGTTCAAAAGGAGAACAAAAGGACACTATAACCACTATAGCCTTGCCCCAAGCACCTTCTATCCAACAAAAACGGGTTGACAAGGTTGTAGAAAAGTGAAAAGATTCCTTCTACACATCGTCCTCTGATGTATCTCAACTTTTTGAAAAAGACTCAAACTCAACAAGTTCGTGACAAATTTCCACAAACCGAGCAGGACGACCTCTCCAGCAAGACAAGGAGCTCATCAAGATGCATATTAAACAAACGCTTTTCCTTCTCCCCCAAAAACTCAACGCAATGGACACCATTTCTTCCTAAAGAGGGAGGATTGATCCAGGTGGATATCAGTGGCCACCCACCTTTTCCAAATCGCTCAAAACAGTTTTCTAGCAATCTTGGCAATTTACTATTTTTAGCAGGTTTTAACTTCCATGGCCATTTTGAGGGCCCAAATGAATGTTTTTATAGATCGAGGTTCTAAATGATAACTCAAGGCATATTTTAGCCCACAAAATTAATCTCCTTGACAATACCTTTCCAATGAGCTATCACACGCCTAAAACAAAGATTGTATGCAAACATTACGACCCTGGGAAGTTGATGTACTCACTTACCCAAACGGGGCCCACATGACTTTTGGAGCTCCATCTCCTAGGGTTATGTTTTTGGATGTCTAGGGTTTTTGGAATTCCTTATTATTTTAAAAAGGCCTTTAGAGCCTCATTGTAATCATTTTCTTGTGAATGCAAGTAGCCATCACATCTCTTCTCAAAGATAAGCTTCCACCATTCTAGCAAGTCTTTCACTCTGTATTTTTATAGTCTCTGTACATTTCTTTCATTAATAGAAATCGTGTATTACTATATATCTTTGTTTATGGTTTCATCTCTGATACATTTATGTTATATTAATGAATATCTGCAATATCTTTGTGCATTTCTTTCTTATATCTCCGATCTCATTTCATGCCAAAAATAATACGGGTCAGTAGTATCAAAGCAGGTTGCTCTTGATCATTTTTTCAATGCATGTCTACGACGAGGTCCAATTATAGCAAGTTGGGTCTCAAACTTTTCTCTGTTGAAGACAATCGCTCTCTCACACTCAAGAAACCCTCAATGGTGGAAGAAAAGAAAAATGACTGAGCAGACAATCCTATCAATCTGTTGCTTGAGCAAGCTCTCACACAACAGAGGGGCGAAATGATCTAAAATTTTTCCCACATCCTTCAACGCCTACCGATAGCATCAGGCATATCTTCATCAAGTGGCCACTTTGGAGGCACCTCACCTTTCAAGGTACAAGTTAATTTTGATATTCCTATGTTTGAAGGACAGATACATGTAGAAGCCCTAGAAAAATGGTTAACTCTGCTAGAAGGTTATTTCTCTATTCACAATTTTTTCGACAGAGAAAAGATCATCTTCGCACTCCTTAAAGCTCTCCCTCTTGTCAAACATTGGTGGGAAACTTACTGGGAGCAAATTTCAATAGAGGAGTCTGGAATATATGGGGTCGATCCCACTTGGGATTTTTGTGTGGATGTGGTAAAATAACAATATTACCCTGTTGGCAACTATGAAGATTGGTACATGAGATGGACCACACTGCACCAAGAGAGGGGCCAAGTAGTTTCGGAGTTCACCAACACCTTCCATACCTTGCGCACCAATTTTTGTATCAAAGACTCTGAGTGGCATTTGGTTCTGAAATACCGTGGGGCTCTACACAGATACATCCAGACTGAAATGGATTTTCTGGACATCTCATCACTCGGTGTTGCTTATCGATATGCTATTAAAATTGAGCAAAAATTTAAGCACCAGAACAAACGAGAATTCGGGTTTGTAAATCCGTAACAACCAAAGTATGACAAAGACAGCCCTAACAAACAGTCTCCCAAAAACCAGTCCAATGCACAAGAAAAGAAGGGTCACGAGAAGACAAAGAAGGACACCAGAAAATGGTTTGATTTCCACAAAATCCACTGTCACAACACTGATGAATGTCACTCAAAACAGTCATTGGTGGCCAATATCAAAGACAAGGAGCCGAACCCTAATTCAGAATTTGATTATGAAAATACTGGTAAAGGATAGATCATTGACGTAGACCCCTCTACTATTGTCGTGGCTGCAGCTATTCAACCAGAAGAGCCAACAGATCCTGAAGAGGGGGAGCACCTTTTTCATTCACAGATGTGGGTGAAGGGGACCCTAATACATTTTATTGTTGATAGCGGAAGCATGAAAATCCTCATCTCAGCAGAGGTTGTCAAATAGTTGGGATTGTTGAAAACACCACACCCGCAGCCATACAACATCGGGTGGCTTTGGCAAGGACGAGATCTCCATGTCAACCAACAGTGTCGATTTTCATACGGCATCCAACCCTTCAAGGATGAGGTATTATGTGATGTTTCCTCAATGGATGTCTTTGATGTTCTCTTGGGCCAACCATATATGTGGAGACACCATGTTGTTTATGAGTCTCAACCCCATAGTGTCATTGTTCCTTTGGGGGTTCATCTCTACAGAATACCAGAGGTAGTTCTAATTACTGTTCAACCTAAAACGTGTCGCAAGGTAGTATCTCATACTGCAAAATTCATCTTCTTCACAATATGTTCAAAAGGTTAACAAAAGGACACTACAACCACTATAGCCTTGCCCCAAGCACCTTCTATCAAACATAGGCAGGTCGACAAGGCTGCAGCAAAGTGAAAAGATTCCTTATAGACATCGTCCTCTCATGTATCTTGACTTGTTGAATAGCCTCAAGCTCAATAGGTTCGTGACACATTTCTACAAACCGAGCAGGGCGACGTCTCAAACAAGACAAACAGCTTACCAAGATGAAGATTCAACAAACACTTTTCCCTCTCCCTCGGGAAATCAACACAATGGAGACCATTGCTTCCTAAAGAGGGAGGATTGATCCAGGTGGATATCGGTGGACACCCACCTTTTTCAAATGGCTCAAAACAGTTTTCTCGCAATTTTGGAAATTTACTATTTTTAGCAGGTTTTAACATATGGGGCCATTTTGAGTGCCCAAATGAAGATTTTTCGATATCGAGGTTCTCAATGATATACGAAGGCATAATTGAGACCCCAAAATGAATATCCTCGATGATACCTTTCCAACGAGCTATCACATGTCTAAAACGGAGATCATATGCAAAAGTTACGACCCCGGGAAGTTGATATACTCACTTACCCAAACGGGGCCCACATGACTTTTGGCGCTTCATCTCCTAGAGTTAGGTTTTTGGATTTCTAGGGTTTTTGGAATTCTTTCTTATTGTAAAAAGTCCTTTAGAGCCTCGTTGTAATCATCTTCTTGGGAATGCGAGTAGTCGTCACATCTCTTCTCAAAGATAAGTTTCCACCATTCTAGCGAGTCTTTCACTCTGTATTTTTACAGTCTCTGTACATTTCTTTCATTAATAGAAATCGTGTATTACTGTATATATGTATTTATGGTTTCATCTATGATACATTTCTATTATATTATTGAATATCTATGATATCTCTGTGCATTTATTTATTATATCTCCGATCTCATTTCGTGCCGAAAATAATCTGGATTAGTGGTATCAGAGCAAGCTGCTCTTGATCATTTTTTCAGTGTGTTTCCCCGACAAGGTATAATTATAGAAATGGTCTCATTTCCACAAAATCTCCTAGCACAACACCGATGAATGTCTCTCAAAACAGTCATTGGTGGCCGAGATCAAAGACAAGGAGCCGAACCCTGATTCTGAAAATACTGGTAAAGGACATATCATTGACGCAGACCCCACTGCTATTGTCCCAACCACAGCTATTCAACTAGAAGAACCAACAGATCCTGAATATGGGGAGCACCTTTTTCATTCACATATGTGGGTGAAGGGGACCCCTGCATTTTATTGTTGATAGCGGAAGCCATAAAAATCTCATCTCAGCAGAGGTCATCAAAGAGTTAGGATTGTTGACAACACCACACCCGCAGCCATACAACATTGGGTGGCTTTGGCAAGGACAAGATCTCCATGTCAACCAATAGTTTCGATTGTCATACAGCATCCAACCCTTCAAGGATGGGTTATTATGTGATGTTTCCCCACTAGATGTCTTTGATGTTCTCTTGGGCCAACCATATATGTGGAGATGCCATGTTGTTTATGAGTCTCGGCCCCATAGTTTCATTGTTACTTTGGGGGGTCATATATAAATAATATAAGAGGTAGTTCCGACTATTGTTCCACCTAAAAAGTGCCGCAACGTAGTATCTCATACTGCAAAATTCAGCTTCTTCACAATCTGTTCAAAAGGAGAACAAAAGGACACTGCAACCACTATAGCCTTGCCCCAAGCACCTTCTATCCAACAGAAGCAGGTCGACAAGGCTGCAGCAAAGTGTAGAGATTCCTTCTACACATCATCCTCTCATGTACCTCGACTTTTTGAACAACCTCAACCTCAACAGGTTCGTGACAGTGTTCCACAAACCGAGCAGGGCGACGTCTCCAGCAAGACAAGCAGCTCACCAAGATGCAGATTCAACAAACGCTTTTCCCTCTCCCTTGGGAACTCAACACAATGGATACCATTGCTTCCTAAGGAGGGAGGATTGATCCAGGTGGATATCGGTGAGCACCCACCTTTTCCAAATGGCTCAAAACAGTTTTCTGGCAATTTTGGCAATTTACTATTTTTAGCAGGTTTTAACTTATGAGGCCATTTTGAGGGCCCAAATGAAGGTTTTTATAGATATAGGTCATAAATGATAGTTAATGGAATGATTAATCCCCTAAAATGAATATCCCCGACGATACCTTTCCAACGAGCTATCACACACCTAAAATGGAGATCATATGCAAAAGTTACGACCCCGGGAAGTTGATGTACTCACTTACCCAAACGAGGCCAACATGACTTTTGGCGCTTCCTCTCCTAGGGTTAGGTATTTGGATGTCTAGGGTTTTGGGCATTCCTTATTATTGTAAAAATGCCTTCATAGCCTCATTGTAATCATCTTCTTGTGAATGCGAGTAGCCATCACATCTCTTCTTAGAGATAAGCTGCCACCATTCTAGCGAGTCTTTCACTCTATATTTTCACAGTCTTTGTACATTTCTATCATTAATAGAAATTGTGTATTACTGTATATATGTGTTTATGGTTGCATCTCTGATACATTTCTGTTATGTTATTGAATATATGTTATATCTCTGTGCATTTATTTATTATATCACCGATCTCATTTCATGCCGAAAATAATCCAGATCAGTGGTATCAGAGAAGGCTTCTATTAATCATTTTTTCAGTGCATGTCCCCGACGAGGTCCAATTATAGAAAGTTGGGTCTCAAGCTTGTCTCTCTTGAAGACAATCATTCTCGCACACCCAAGAAACCTTCAATGGCGAAAGAAAAGAAAAACAATGGAGCAGACGATCCTATCAATCTATTGCTTGAGCAAGCTCTCACGCGACAGAGGTACGAAATGATGGAGAATTTTTCCCACATCCTTCAAGGCCTACCGATAGAACTAGGCGCATATTCATCAAGTGGCCACTTTGGAGGCACCTTGCCTTTCAAGGTACCATTTAATTTTGATATTCCTATATTTGAAGGGCAGATAGATGCAGAAGCCCTAGAAAAATGGTTAACTCTACTAGAAGGTTATTTCTCTGTTCACAATTTTTCCGATAGAGAAAAGATCACCTTCACACTCCTTAAAGCTCTCCCTCATGTCAAACATTGGTGGAAAACTTACTAGGAGCAAAGTTCCATAGAGGAGTATGGAATATATGGGGTTGATCCCACTTGGAAATTTTTTGTGGATGTGGTAAAAGAACAATATTACCCAGTTGGCAACTATGAGGACCAGTACATGAGATGGATCACACTACGGCAAGACAGGGGCCAAGCAGTTCCAGAGTTCACCAATACCTTCCATACCTTGCGCACCAAGTTGGGTATCAAAGACTCCGAGTGGCATTTGGTTCTGAAATACCGTGGGGCTCTACACAAATACATCCAAACTGAAATGGATTTTCTAGACATCTCATCACTCGGTGCTTCTTATCGATATGCTGTTAAAATTGAGTAGAAATTTAAGCACCAGAACAAACAAGAATTCGGGTCTGCAAATCCAAAAAAACCAAAGTATGACAAAGACGGCCCTAAACAACAGTCTCTCGAAAACTAGTCCAAGACAAACAAAAAGAAGGGTCATGGGAAGACAAAGAAGGACACCAGAAAATGGTGTGATTTCCACAAAATACCCTGTCACAACACCAATGAATGTCGCTCAAAACAATCATTGGTGGCCGAGGTCAAAGACAAGGAGCTGAACCCTGAAACAGAATCTGATTCTGAAAATATTGGTAAAGGACAAATCACTGACGCAGACCCCACTGCTATTGTCGTGACCGTAGCTATTCAACCAGAAGAACCAACAGATCTTAAAGAGGAGGAGCGCCTTTTTCATTCATAGATGTGGGTGAAGTGGACCTCGCTGCATTTTATTGTTGATAGTGGAATCCAGAAGAATGTTGCCCCATTAGATGTCTGTGATGTTCTCTTGGGCCAACCATATATGTGGAGACGCAATGTTGTTTATGAGTCTTAGCCCTGTAGTTTCATTGTTACTTTGGGGGTAAATCACTACAGAATACCAGAGGCAGTTTTGACTACTGTTCCACCTAAAAAGTTCCACAAGGTAGTATCTCATACTACAAAATTCAGCTTCTTCACAATCTGTTCAAATGGAGAACAAAAGGACACTGCAACCACTATAGCCTTGCCCCAAGCACCTTCTATCCAATAGAAGCGGGTTGACAAGGCTTCAAAAAAGTGAAAAAATTCTTTCTACACATCGTCCTCTCATGTATCTCAAGTTTTTGAACAGCCTCAACCTCAATAGGTTTGTGACAGATTTCCACAAACCAAGCAGGGCGACGTCTCGAGCAGGACAAGCAGCTCACCAAGATGTAGATTCAACAAACGCTTTTCTCTCTCCCCCGAGAACTCAACGCAACAGAGACCATTGCTTCATAATGAGGGAGGATTGATCCAGGTGGATATCATTGGCCTCCCACCTTTTCCGAATGGCTCAAAATAGTTTTCTAACAATTTTGGCAATTTACTATTTTTAGTAGGTTTTAACTTTCGGGGCCATTTTGAGGGCTGAAATGAAGGTTTTTCGAGATGGATGTTCTCAATGATAGATAAAGGCATGATTGAACCCCCAAATTGAATCTCCTCTATGACGCCTTTCCAACGATCTATCACACGCATAAAACGGAGATCGTATGCAAAAGTTACAACCCCGGGAAATTGATGTACTCACTTACCCAAACGGTGCCCACATGACTTTTGGTGCTTCATCTCCTAGGGTTAGATTTTTAGATGTCTAGGGTTTTTGGCATTCTTTCTTATTGTAAAAATACCTTCAGAGCCTCATTGTAATCATCTTCTTGTGAATGGGAGTAGCCGTCACATCTTTTCTCAGAGATAAGCTGCCACCATTCTAGCAAGTCTTTCACTCTGTATTTTTACAGTCTCTGTACATTTATTTCATTAATAAAAATCATGTATTAATGTATATATGTGTTTATGGTTTCATCTCTGATACATTTATGTTATATTATTGAATATCTGTGATATCTCTGTGCATTTCTTTATTATATCTCTGATCTCATTTCCTGCTGAAAATAATTTGGATCAGTGGTATCAGAGAAGGCTGCTCTTGATCATTTTTTCAGTGTGTGTCCCCGAGGAGGTCCAATTATAGAAATTTGGGTCTCGAGCTAGTATCTCTTGACGAGAATCTCTATCACACACCCAAGAAACCCTCAATGGCGAAAGAAACGAAAAACGACAGAGCAGATGATCCTATCAATCTATTGCTTTAGCAAGCTCTCATGCGACAGAGGCACGAAACGATGGAGAATTTTTCCCACATCCTTCAACACCTACCGATACCATCAGGCGCATATTCATCAAGTGGCCACTTTGGAGGCACCTCGCCTTTCATGGTACAAGTTAATTTTGATATTCATGTATTTGAAGGACAGATAGATGCAGAAGCCCTAGAAAAATGGTTAAATCTGCTAGAATGTTATTTCTCTATACAACATCGAGTCATCAAACAGTGGTCGTCAAAGAGTTGGGATTGTTGACAACACCACACCTGCAGCGATACAACATCGGGTGACTTTGGAAAGGATGAGATCTCTGTGTCAACCAACAATGTCAATTCTCATATGTCATCCAACCCTTTAAGGATGAGGTATTATGTGATGTTGCCCCACTGGATGTCTGTCATATTCTCTTGGTCCAACCATATATGTGGAGACGCTATGTTGTTTATGAGTCTCGGCCCCATAGTGTCATTTTTACTTTCGGAGGTCATCTCTATAGAATACCAGAGGTAGTTCTGACTACTGTTCCACCTAAAAAGTTTCGCAAGGTAGTATCTAATACTGCAAAATTTAGCTTTCTCACAATCTGTTCAAAAGGAGAACAAAAGGACACTGCAACCATTATAGCCTTTCCCCAAGCACCTTATATCCAAAAGAAGTGGGTCGACAAGGTTGCAGAAAAGGGAAAAGATTCCTTCTACACATCATCCTCTCATGTATCTCAACTTGTTGAATAGCCTCAACCTCAACAGGTTCATGACAGATTTCCACAAACCGAGCAGGGCGATGTCTCCAGCAAGACCAGCAGCTCACCAAGATGCAGATTGAACAAACGCTTTTCCCTCTCCCCCGAGAACTCAACGCAATGGAGACCATTTCTTCCTATGGAGGGAGGAATGATCCAAGTGGATATTGGTGGCCACCCACCTTTTCCAAATGGCTCAAAACATTTTTCTGGAAATTTTGGCAATTTACTATTTTAAGTAGGTTTTAACATCCGGGGTCATTTTGAGGGACCAATTGAAGGTTTTTAGAGATCAAGGTTATCAATGATATCCAAACACATGATTGAGGCCCCAAAATTAATCTCCTCGATGATACCTTTCCAACAAGCTATCACACGCCTAAAACGAAGATCATATGCAAAAGTTAAGAACCCGAGAAGTTGATGTACTCACTTACCCAAACGGGGCCCAAATGACATTTGGCGCTTCATCTCCTAGGGTTAGGTTTTTGTATGTCTAGATTTTTTGGCATTCCTTCTTATTGTAAAAAGGCCTTCAGAGCCTCATTGTAATCATATTCTTGCAAATGCGAGTAGCCGTCACATCTCTTCTCAGAGATAAGATGCCACCATTCTAGCGAGTCTTTCACTCTGTATTTTTACAGTCTCTGTACATTTATTTCATTAATAGAAATCATGTATTATTGTATATATGTGCTTATGTTTGCATCTTTAATACATTTCTGTTATATTATTGAATATCTGCAATATCTTTGAGCATTTCTTTATTATATCTTTGATCTCATTTCGTGCTGAAAATAATCTGGATCAGTGGTATCAGAGCAGGCTACTCTTGATCATTTTTTGAGTTTATGTCCTCGACAAGCTCCAATTATAGCACACCCAAGAAACCCTCAATGTCGGAAGAAAATAAAAATGATGGAGCAGACGATCCTATCAATATGTTGCTTGAGAAAGCTCTCATGTGACAGAGGGATGAAACGATGGAGAATTTTTCCCACATCCTTCAACGCCTACAGATAGCATCAGGCGCATCTTCATCAAGTGGCCACTTTGGAGGCACCTTGTCTTTCAAGGTACAAGTTAATTTTGATATTCTTGTATTTGAAGGATAGATAGATGTAGAAGCCTTAGAAAAATGTTTAACTCTGCTAGAAGGTTATTTCTCTGTTCATAATTTTTTCGACAGAGAAAAGATCACCTTCGCACTCCTTAAAGCTCTCCCTCATGTCAAACATTGGCGGGAAACTTACTGGGAGCAATGTTCCAGAGAGGAGTCTGGAATATATGGGGTCGATCCCACTTGGGATTTTTTTGTGGATGCGGTAAAAGAACAATATTACCTTGTTGGACACTATGAGGCCCAGTACATAAGATGGACCACACTGCGGAAAGAGAGGGGCCAAGCATTTCCAAAGTTCACCAATACCTTCCATACCTTGCGCAGCAAGTTGGGTATCAAAGACTTCGAGCGACATTTGGTTTTGAAATACCATGGGGCTCTACACAGATACATCCAGACTGAAATGGATTTTTTGGACATCCCATCACTCAGTGTTGCTTATCGATATGCTGTTAAAATTGAGAAGAAATTTAAGCACCAGAACAAATGGGAATTCGGGTCTGCAAATCTGCAACAACCAAAGTATGACAAAGATGACCCTAACAAACAGTCTCCCGAAAACTAGTCCAAGACATAGGAAAAGAAGGGTCATGGGAAGACAAAAAGGACAACGGAAAATGGTGTGATTTCCACAAAATCCCCTAGCACAACACCAATTAATGTCGCTCAAAACAGTCATTGGTGGTCGAGATCAAAGACAAGGAGCCGAACCCTGATTCAGAATCTGATTATGAAAATACTGGTAAAGGACAGATCATTGACGCATACCCCACTATTATTTTCGCGACCGTGGCTATTCAAGAAAAACAACCAATAGATCCTTAAGAGAGGGAGCACCTTTTTCATTCACATATGTGGGTGAAGGGGACCCCGCTGCATTTTATTGTTGATAGCAGAAGCCAGAAAAACCTCATCTCAGTAGAGGTCGTCAAACAATTGGGATTTTTGACAACACAACACCCGCAACCATACAACAATGGGTGGCTTCGGCAAGGAATAGATCTCTGTGCCAACCAACAGTGTCGATTGTCATACGACATACAACCCTTCAAGGACAAGGTATTATGTGATGTTTCCCCACTGGATGTCTATGATGTTCTCTTGGGCCAACCATATATGTGGAGACGCCATGTTGTTTATGAGTCTTGGCCCCATAGTGTCATTGTTACTTTGGGGGTTCACATCTACAGAATAGTAGAGCTACCTTCGACTATTGTTCCACCTAAAAAGTGTCACAAGGTAGTATCTCATACTGTAAAATTCAGCTTCTTCAAAATTTGTTCAAAAGGACACTACAACCACTATAGCCTTGCCCCAAGCACCTTCTATCCTAAAGAAGTGGGTCAAAAAGGATGCAACAAAGTGCAAAGATTCCTTATACACATCTTCATCTCATGTATCTCAACTTGTTGAACAACCTCAACCTCAACAGGTTGGTGACAGACTTCCACAAACCGAGCAGGGCGATGTCTCCAACAAGACAAGCAGCTCACCAAGATGCAGATTCAACAAACGCTTTTCCCTCTTCCCCGGGAAATCAACACAATGGATACCATTGCTTCCTAAGGAGAGAGGATTGATCTAGGTGGATATCGATGGCCACCCACCTTTTCCAAATGGCTCAAAACAGTTTTCTAGCAATTTTGGCAATTTACTATTTTTAGCAGGTTTTAACTTCCAGGGCTATTTTGAGGGCCCAAATGAAGCTTTTTATAGATAGAGGTTCTCGATTACATATAAAGGAATAATTGATCCCCCAAAATGAATCTCCTCGATGATACCTTTCCAACAAGCTATCACACGCCTAAAATGGAGATCGTATGCAAAAGTTACGACCCCAGGAAGTTGATCTACTCACTTACCAAAACGGGGCCCACATGAATTTTTGTGCTTCATCTCCTAGGGTTAGGTTTTTGGATGTCTAGGGTTTTTGGAATTCCTTCTTATTGTAAAAATACCTTCATAGCCTCATTGTAATCATCTTCCTGTGAATGCGAGTAGCCGTCACATCTCTTCTTAGAGATAACCTGCCACCATTCTAGCGAGTCTTTCACTCTGTATTTTTACAATTTCTGTACATTTCTTTCATTAATAGAAATCATGTATAACTGTATATCTATGTTTATGGTTGCATTTCTGATACACTTATGTCATATTATTGAATATCTATGATATCTCTCTGCATTTCTTTATTATATCTCCGATCTCATTTTGTGCCGAAAATAATTTGGATCAGTGCTATCAAAGCAGGCTGCTCTTGATCATTTTTTCAGTGCATGTCCCCGACGAGGTCCAATTATAGCAAGTTGGATCTCTAGCTTGTCTCTCTTGAAGACAATCGCTCTCGCACACCCAAGAAACCCTCAATTGCAGAATAAAAGAAAAACGACAGAGCAGACGATCCTATCAATCTGTTGCTTGAGAAAGCTCTCACGCGACAGAGGGATGAAATGATGGAGAAGTTTTCCCACATCTTTCAAATCCTACCGATAGAATCAAGTGCATCTTCATCAAGTGGCCACTTTGGAGGCACCTTGCCTTTCAAGGTACAAGTTAATTTTGATATTCCTGTATTTGAAGGACAGATAGATTCAAAAGCCCTAGAAAAATGGTTAACTCTGCTACAAGGTTATTTCTCTGATCATAATTTTTCTGACAAAGAAAATATCACCTTAGAACTCCTTAAAGCTCTCCCTCATGCCAAACATTGGTGGGAAATTTACTGGGAGAAAAGTTCCACAGAGGAGTCTGGAATATATGGGGACGATCCCACTTGGGATTTTTTTGTGGATGCGGTAAAAGAACAATGTTACCCTGTTGTCAACTATGAGGACCAGTACATGAGATGGACCACACTGCAGCAAGAGATAGCCCAAGCAGTTCTGGAGTTCTCCAATACCTTCCATACATTGCGCACCAAGTTGGGTATCAAAGACTCTGAGTGGCATTTGGTTATGAAATACCATGGGGCTCTACACAGATACATCCAGACTGAAATGGATTTTTTGGACATCTCATCACTCGGTGTTGCTTATCGATATGTTGTTAAAATTGAGCAGAAATTTAAGCACTAGAACAAATGGGAATTTTATTCTGTAAATCCGCAACAACCAAAGTAAGACAAAGACAGCCCTAGCAAATAGTTTCCCGAAAGCCAGTCCAAGACACAGGAAAATAAGGGTCACGGGGAGACAAAGAAGGACACCAGAAAATGGTGAGATTTCCACAAAATCCCCTGGAAGAACACTGATGAATGTCGCTCAAAACACTCATTGGTGGCCAAGATCAAAGACAAGGAGTCGACCCCTGATTCATAATCTGATTCTGAAAATACTGGTAAAGGACAGATCATCGACGCAAACCCCACTGTTATTGTCGCGACTGTAGCTATTCAACCAAAAGAACCAATATATCCTGTAGAGGGGGAGTGACTTTTTCATTCACATATGTGGGTGAAGGGGACCTTGCTGCATTGTATTGTTGATAGCGGAGGCCAGAAAAACCTCATCTCAGCAGAGGTCGTCAAACAGTTGGGATTGTTGACAACACCACACCCACAGCCATACAACATTGGGTGGCTTCGGCAAGGATGAGATCTCTGTGTCAACCAACAGTTTCGATTGTCATACAACATCCAACCCTTCAAGGATGACATATTATGTGATGTTGCCCCATTGGATGTCTGTGATGTTCTCTTGGGCCAACCATATATGTGGAGACGCCATGTTGTTTATAAGTCTTGGCCTCGTAGTGTCATTGTTACTTTGGGGGGTCATCTCTACAGAATATCAGAGGTAGTTCCAACTACTGTTACACCTAAAAAGTGTCGCAAGGTAGTATCTCATACTGCAAAATTCTGCTTCTTCACAATCTGTTCAAAAGGAGAACAAAAGGACATTGCAACCACTATAGCCTTTCCCCAAGCACATTATATCCAACAGAAGCGGGTCGAAAAGGCTGTAGAAAAGTTAAAAGATTCCTTCTACACATCGTCCTCTCATGTATCTTGAGTTTTTGAATAGCCTCAACCTCAACAGGTTTGTGACAGATTTCCACAAACCTAGCACGACGACGTCTCCAGCAAGACAAGCAGCTCACCAAGATGAAGATTCAACAAATGATTTTCCCTCTCCCCCGCGAAATCAACGTAATGGATACCATTTCTTCCTAAGGAGGGAGGATTGATCCAAGTGTATATCGGTGGCCACCCACCATTTCCAAATGGCTCAAAATAGTTTTCTGGCAATTTTGGCAATTTACTATTTTTAGCAGGTTTTAATTTTCGAGGCCTCTTTGAGGGCCCAAATGAGGTTTTCCGACATGGAGGTTCTCAATGATATTCAAATGCATTATTGAGACCCCAAAATGAATCCCCTCAATGATACCTTTCCAACTAGCTATCACACACCTAAAACAGAGATCGTATGCAAAAGCTACGACCCCAGGAAGTTGATGTACTCACTTACCCAAACGGGGACCACATGACTTTTGGTGCTTCATCTCCTAGGGTTAGGTTTTTGGATGTCTAGGGTTTTTGACATTCCTTCTTATTGTAAAAATGCCTTTAGAGCCTAATTGTAATCATCTTCTTGTGAATGCGAGTAGCCGTCACATCTCTTCTGAGAGATAAGCTGCCACCATTCTAGCGACTGTTTCACTCTGTATTTTTACAATCTTTGTACATTTCTTTCATTAATAGAAATCATGTATTACTATATATATATGTGTTTATGGTTTCATATCTGATACATTTCTATTATATTATTGAATATCTGCGATATCTCTGTGCATTTCTTTATTATATCTCCGATCTCATTTTGTGCCGAAAATAATCTGGATCAGTGGTATCAAAGCAGGCTACTCTTGATCATTTTTTCAGTGCATGTCCTTGACGAGGTACAATTATAGCAAGTTGGGTCTCAAGCTTGTCTTTATTGAATACAACCGCTCTCGCACACCCAAGAAACCCTCAATGGCGGAAGAAATGAAAAAATGACGAAGCAGACGATCCTATCAATCTGTGGCTTGAGCAATCTCTCATGCGATAGAGGCATGAAATGATGGAGAATTTTACCGACAGCCTTCAATGCCTTTCAATAGCATCAGGTTCATCTTCATCAAGTGGCCACTTTGGAGGCACCTTGCCTTTAAAGGTACAAGTTAATTTTGATATTCTTGTATTTGAAGGAAAGATAGATGAAGAAGCCCTAGAAAAATGGTTAACTCTACTAGAAGGTTATTTCTCTGTTCACAATTTTTCTGACAGAGAAAAGATCACCTTCGTACTCCTTAATTCTCTCCCTCATGTCAAACATTGGTGGGAAAATTACTGGGAACAAATTTCCACAAAGGAGTCTAGAATATATGGTGTCGATCCCACTTGGGATTTTTTTGTGGATGCGGTAAAAGAACAATATTACCCTGTTGGCAACTATGAGGACCAGTACATGAGATGGACCACACTGTGTCAAGAGAGGGGCCAAGAAGTTTCGGAGTTCACCAATACCTTCCATAGCTTGTGCACCAAGTTGGGTATCAAAGACTCTAAGTGGCATTTGGTTCTGAAATACCGTGGGGCTCTACACAGATACATCCAAACTAAAATGGATTTTCTGGACATCTCATCACTTGGTGCTGCTTATCGATATGTTGTTAAAATTGTGCAGAAATTTAAGCACTAGAACAAATGGGAATTCGGGTCTGCAAATCCACAACAACAAAAGTATGACAAAGACATCCCTAACAAACAGTCTCCGTAAAACCAGTCCAAGAAATAGGAAAAGAAGGGTCACAGAAAGACAAAGAAGGACACCGGAAAATGGTGTGATTTCCAAAAAAACCCCTATGAATGTCACTCAAAACAGTCATTGGTGGTCGTGATCAAAGACAAGGAGCCGCACCTTGATTCAGAATCTAACTCTGAAAATACTAGTAGAGGACAGATTATTGATGAAGACCCCACTGCTATTTTCGTGACCGCAGCTAGTCAACCAGATGAACCAACAGATCCTGAAGAGGGGGAGTGCCTTTTTCATTCATAGATGTGGGTGAAGGGGAACCCGCTCCATTTTATTGTTGATAGCGGAAGCCAAAACAACCTCATCTCAGCAGAGGTTGTGAAACAGTTGGGATTGTTGACAACACCACATCCGCAACCATACAACATCGGGTGGCTTCGACAAGAATGAGATCTTCGTGTCAACCAACAGTGTCGATTGGCATACAACATCCAACCCTTCAAGGATGAGGTATTATGTGATGTTTCCCCACTGGATGTCTGTGATGTTCTCTTGGGCCAACCATATATGTGGAGACGCAATGTTGTTTATGAGTCTCGGCCCCGTAGTGTCATTATTACTTTGGGGGGTCATCTCTATAGAATACCAGAGGTATTTCCGACCACTGTTCCACCTAAAAAGTGTCACAAGGTAGTATCTCATACTGCAAAATTCAGATTCTTCACAATCTATTCAAAAGGATAACAAAAGGACACTGCAATCACTATAGCCTTGCCGCAATCACCTTCTATCCAACATAAGCGAGTCGACAAGGCTGCAGCAAAGTGAAAATATTCCTTCTACACATTATCCTCTCATGTATCTCACCTTGTTGAATAGAATCAACCTCAACGGGTTCGTGACAGATTTCTACAAACCGAGCAGGGTGACGTCTCCAGCAAGACAAGCAACTCACCAAGATGAGGATTCAACAAATGCTTTTCCCTCTCCCCTAGGAACTCAATGCAATGGATACCATTGCTTCCTAAAGAGGAGGATTTATCGAGGTGGATATCGGTGGCCACCCAGCTTTTCCAAATGGCTCAAAACAGTTTTCTGATAATTTTGGCAATTTACTATTTTTAGTAGGTTTTAACTTCCGAGGCCATTTTGAGGGCCCAAATGAAATTTTTTCGAGATGGAGGTTTTTAGTGGTAACCAAAGGAATAATAGAACCCCCAAAATTTATCTCCTTGATGATACCTTTCGAACGAGCTATCACACGCGTAAAACGAAGATGTATGAAAACGTTATGACCCCGGGAAGTTGATGTACTCACTTACCCAAACGGGGCCCACATGACTTTTGGCGCTTCATCTCCTAGGGGTTAAGTTTTTGTATGTCTAGGTTTTGTAATTCCTTCTTATTGTAAAAAATCCTTCAAAGCCTCATTGTAATCATCTTCTTGTGAATGTGAGTAGCCGTCACATCTCTTCTCAGAGATAAGCTGCCATCATTCTAGAGTCTTTCACTCTGTATTTCCACAGTCTCTGTACATTATTTTCATTAATAGAAATCTTGTATTACTGTATATCTATGTTTATGATTCATCTTTGATACATTTCTGTTATATTATTGAATATCTATGATATCTCTATGCATTTCTTTATTATATCTCCGATCTCATTTCTTGCCGAAAATAATCCGGATCAGTGGTATTAGAGCAGGCTGCTCTTGATCGTTTTTTCAGTGCATGTCCCCGACGAGGTCCAATTATAGAAAGTTGGGTATCGATCTTATCTCTCTTGAAGACAATCACTCTCACACACCCAAGAAACCCTCAATGGCGGAAGAAATAAAAAACAATGGACCATATGATTTTATCAACCTGTTGCTTGAGCACGCTCTCACGCGACAGAGGTACGAAATGATGGATAATTTTGCCCACATCCTTCAATGCCTACCGATAGCATTAGGCGCATCTTCATCAAGTGGCCACTTTGGAGGCACCTCACCTTTCAAGGTACAAGTTAATTTTGATATTCCTGTATTTGAAGGGAAGATAGAGAAAATATCACCTTCGTACTCCTTAAAGATCTCCCTCATGTCAAACATTGGTGGGAAACTTACTGGGAGCAAAGTTCCACAGAGGAGTCTGGAATATATGGGGCCGATCCCACTTGGGATTTTTTTGTGGATGTGATAAAAGAACAATATTACCCTGTTGGCAACTATGAGGACCAGTACATAAGATGGACCACACTGCGCCAAGAGAGGCGCCAAGAAGTTTCGGAGTTCACCAACACCTTCCATACCTTGTGCACCAAGTTGCGTATCAAAGACTCTGAGCGGATTCTGAAAATACTGGTAAAGGATAGATCATTGACGTAGACACCACTGCTATTTTCGTGACTGCAGCTATTCAACGAGAAGAAACAACAAATCCTGAAGAGGGGGAGCACCTTTTTCATTGACAGATGTGGGTGAAGGGGACCCCGCTGCATTTTATTGTTGATAACGAAAGAAAAAAAAACCTCATCTTAGCAGAGGTTGTGAAACAGTTGGGGTTGTTGACAACACCACACTCGCAGCCATACAACATCGAGTTGCCTCGGCAAGGACGAGATCTCCATGTCAACCAATAGTTTCAATTGTCATATGGCATCCAACACTTCAAGGATGAGGTATTATTTGATGTTGCCCTACTGGATGTCTGTGATGTTCTCTTGGGCCAACCATATATGTGGAGATGCCATGCTATTTATGATTATCTTCCCTGTAGTGTCATTGTTACTTTGGGGGGTCATCTCTATAGAATACCAAAGGTAGTTCTAACTACTGTTCCACCTAAAAATTTCCGCAAGGTAGTATCTCATTCTACAAAATTCAGCTTCTTTACAATCTGTTCAAAAGGAGAACAAAAGCACGCTGCAACCACTCTAGCCTTGCCCCAAGCACCTTCTATCCAATAGAGGCGGGTCGAAAAGGCTACAGAAAAGTGAAAATATTCCTTCTACACATCGTCAACTCATGTATCTCTACTTGTTGAACAACATCAAACTCAACAGGTTTGTGACAGATTTCCACAAATCGAGCAGGGCGACGTCTCCAGCAAGACAAGTAGCTCACCAAGATGCAGATTCAACAAACGCTTTTCCCTCTCCCCCGGGAACTAAACGTAATGGATACCATTGCTTCCTAAGGAGGGAGGATTTATCTAGGTGGATATCGGTGGCCACCCACCTTTTCCAAATGGCTCAAAATAGTTTTCTGGCAATTTTGGCAATTTACTATTTTTAGCAGGTTTTAACTTTCGGGGCCATTTTGAGGGCCCAAATGAAGGTTTTTCGAGATGGAGGTTCTCAAATATAGCCAAAGGCATGATTGAGCCAACAAAATGAAACTCCTCTATGATACCTTTCCAACTATTTATCACACGCCCAAAATGGAGATCGTATGCAAAAGTTACGATTCCGGGAAGTTGATGTACTCACTTACCCAAACGGGGCCCACATGACTTTTGGCGATTCATCTCCTAGGGTTAAGTTTTTTGATGTATATGGTTTTGGGCATTCCTTATTATTTTAAAAAGGCCTTCAGAGCCTCATTGTAATCATCTTCTTGTGAATGCGAATAGCCGTCACATCTCTTATCAGAGATAAGTTGCCACCATTCTAGCGAGTCTTTCACTCTGTATTTTTACAGTCTCTATACATTTCTTTCATTAATAGAAATCATGTATTAATGTATATTTGTGTTTATGGTTGCATCTCTAATACATTTATGTTATATTATTGAATATCTGCGATATCTCTGTGCATTTCTTTATTATATCTCCGATCTCATCTCGTTCCAAAAATAATCTGGATCATTGGTATCAGAGTAGGATGCTCTTGATCATTTTTTCAGTCCATGTCCTTGACGAGGTCCAATTATAGAAATTTGGGTCTCGAGATTATCTCTCTTGAAGGAAATCACTCTTGCACACCCATGAAACACTCAATGGTGGAAGAAAATAAAAACGATGGAGCAGACGATCCTATCAATCTGTTGCTTGAGAAAGCTCTCACGCGACAGAGGCATGAAATGATGGAGAATTTTTCTCCAATCCTTCAACGCCTACCGATAGCATTAGGCACATCTTCATCAAGTGGCCACTTTGGAGGAACCTCGCCTTTCAAGGTACAAGTTAATTTTGATATTCCTGTATTTGAAGGACAGATAGATGCAGAAGCTCTAGAAAAATGGTTAACTCTGCTAGAAGGTTATTCTCTGTTGACAATTTTTTCGACAGAGAAAAGATCACCTTCGCACTCCTTAAATCTCTCCCTCATGTCAAACATTGGTGGGAAACTTACTGGGAGAAAATTTACACAGAGGAGTCTGGAATATATGGGGTCGATCCCACTTGGGATTTTTTTGTGGATGCGGTAAAAGAATAATATTACCCTGTTGGCAACTATGAGGACCAGTACATGAGATGGACCACACTGCGGCAAGAGAGGAGCCAAGCAGTTCCAGAGTTCACCAATACCTTCCATACCTTGCGCACTAAGTTGGGTATCAAAGACTCCAAGCAGCATTTGGTTCTGAAATACATTGGTGTTGTACACAGATACATCCAGACTGAAATGAATTTTCTGGACATCTCATCACTCGATGTTGCTTATCGATATGCTGTTAAATTTTAGCATAAATTTAAGCACCAGAACAAATGGGAATTCGGGTCTTCATATCCACAACAACCAAAGTATGAAAAATATGGCCCTAGCAAGCAGTCTCCTGAAAACCAGTCCAAAACATAGGAAAAGAAGGGTCGCGGGAAGACAAAGAAGGACACCAGAAAATGGTGTGATTTCCACAAAATCTCCTGGCACAACACAGATGAATGTCACTCAAAACAATCATTGGTGGTCGAGATCAAAGACAAGGAGCCGAACCCTGATTCTGAAAATACTGGTAAAGGATAGATCATTGACGCAGACCCCACTGCTATTGTCACGACTTCAACTATTCAAACAAAAGAACCAACAGATCTTGAAGAGGGGGAGCACCTTTTTCATTCACAGATGTGGGTGAAGACAACCCCACTAGTCAGAAAAACCTCATCTCAGCAGAGGTCATCAAACAGTTGGGATTGTTGACAACACCACACCCATAGCCATACAACATCGGGTGTCTTCGGCAAGGACAAGATCTCCATGTTAACCAATAGTGTCGATTGTCATACCGCATCCAACCCTTCAAGGATGAGGTATTATGTGATGTTGCCCCATTAGATGTCTGTGATGTTCTCTTGGGCCAACCATATATGTGGAGACGCCATGTTGTTTATGAGTCTCAGCCCCATAGTTTCATTGTTACTTTGGGGGGTAATCTCTACAGAATACCAGAGGTAGTTCTGACTACTGTTCCACCTAAAAAGTTCCACAAGGTAGTATCTCATACTGCAAAATTCTGCTTCTTCAAAATCTGTTCAAAAGGAGAACAAAAGGACACTGCAACCACTAAAGCCTTGCCCCAAGAACCTTCTATCCAACAGAAGCGGGTCGACAAGGCTGCAACAAAGTGCAAAGATTCCTTCTACACATCATCCTCTCATGTATCTTGACTTGTTGATCAACCTCAACTTGAACATGTTTGTGACAGATTTCCACAAACTGAGCAGGGGGACGTCTCCAACAGGACAAGCAGCTCACCAAGATGTAGATTCAACAAACGCTTTTCTCTCTCCCACGGTAACTCAATGCAATGGAGACCATTTCTTCATAAGGAGGGAGGATTGATCCAGGTGGATATCATTGGCCTCCCACCTTTTCCAAATAGCTCAAAATAGTTTTCTGACAATTTTGGGAATTTACTATTTTTAGCAGGTTTTAACTTTCGGGGTCATTTTGAGGGCCCAAATGAAGTTTTTTTGATATGGACATTCTCCTCTATGATACCTTTTCCAATTAATATCCTCTATGATACCTTTCCAACGAGCTATCACACGCATAAAACGGAGATCGTATGCAAAAGTTACGACCCCGACAAGTTGATGTACTCACTTACCCAAACGGGGCCCACATGACTTTTGGTGCTTCATCTCCTAGGGTTAGGTTTTTAGATGTCTAGGGTTTTTGGCATTCCTTCTTCTTGTAAAAATACCTTCAGAGCCTCATTTTAATCATCTTCTTGCGAATGGGAGTAGCCGTCACATCTTTTCTCAGAGATAAGCTGCCAACATTCTAGTAAGTCTCACTCTGTATTTTTACAATCTCTGTACATTTCTTTCATTAATAGAAATCGTGTATTACTATATATCTGTGTTTATGGTTTCATCTCTGATACATTTATGTTATATTATTGAATATCTGTGATATCACTGTGCATTTCTTTATTATATCTTTGATCTCATTTCATGCTGAAAATAATCTGGATCAGTGGTATCAGAGAAGGCTGCTCTTGATCATTTTTTCAGTGCATGTCCCCGAGGAGGTCCAATTATAGCAAGTTGGGTCTCGATATTGTCTCTCTTGAAGAGAATCGCTATAAAACACCCAAGAAACCCTCAATGGCGGAAGAAAATAAAAATGACAGAGCAAATGATCCTATCAATCTGTTGCTTCAGCAAGCTCTCACGCGACAGAGGGACGAAATGATGGAGAATTTTTCCCACATCCTTCAATGCCTACTGATAGCATCAGACGCATCTTCATCAAGTGGCCACTTTGGAGGCACCTCGCCTTTCAAGGTACAAGTTAATTTTCATATTCCTTTATTTGAAGGACAGATAGATGCAGAAGCTCTAGAAAAATGGTTAACTCTGCTAGAAGGTTATTTCTCTATACAACATCGGGTCGTCAAACAGTTGGGATTGTTGAAAACACCACACCTGCAGCCATACAACATCCAGTGGCTTCAGTAAGGACGAGTTCTCCGTGTCAACCAACAGTGTCAATTGTCATACGACATCCAACCCTTCAAGGATGAGGTATTATGTGATGTTGCCCCACTGGATGTCTGTGATATTCTCTTGGTCTAACCATATATGTGGAGATGCCATGCTATTTATGAGTCTCGGCCCCGTATGTTCATTGTTACTTTCGGGGGTATTCTCTACAGAATACCATAGGTAGTTCTGACTACTGTTCCACCTAAAAACTGTCGCAGTGTAGTATCTCATACTGCAAAATTCAGCTTCCTCACAATCTGTTCAAAATGAGAACAAAAGGACACTGCAACCACTATAGCCTTTCCCCAAGCACCTTATATCCAACAGAAGTGGGTCGACAAGGTTGCAGCAAAGTGCAAAGATTCCTTCTACACATCGTCCTCTCATGTATCTCAACTTATTGAATAGCCTCAACCTCAATAGGTTCATGACAGATTTCCACAAACCGAAAAGAGCGATGTCTCTAGCAAGACAAGCAGCTCACCAAGATGCAGATTCAACAAACGCTTTTCTCTCTCCCCCGAGAACTCAACTCAATGGATACCATTGATTCATAAGGAGGGAGGAATGATCCAAGTGGATATCAGTGGCCACCCACCTTTTCCAAATGGCTCAAAATAGTTTTCTGGCAATTTTGGCAATTTACTATTTTTAGTAGGTTTTAACATCTGGGGCCATTTTGAGGGCCTAATTGAAGGTTTTTTTGAGATAAAGGTTATCAATGATATCTGAATGCATGATTTATCCCCCAATATGAATCTCCTCGATGATACCTTTCCAACAAGCTATCACACGCCTAAAACGGAGATCGTATGTAAAAGTTACGACCCCGGAAAGTTGATGTACTCACTTACCTAAATGGGGCCCACATGACTTTTGGCGCTTCATCTCCTAGGGTTAGGTTTTTGGATATCTAGGGTTTTTGGAATTCCTTCTTATTGTAAAAAGGCCTTCAGAGCCTCATTGTAATCATATTCTTGCGAATGCGAGTAGCCGTCACATCTCTTCTCAGAGATAAGTTGCCACCATTCTAGCGAGTCTTTCACTCTGTATTTTTACAGTCTATGTACATTTCTTTCATTAATAGAAATTGTGTATTACTTTATATCTGTGTTTATGGTTTCATATTTGATACATTTCTATTATATTATTGAATATCTGCGATATCTTTGTGAATTTCTTTATTATATCTCCGATCTCATTTCGTGCCGAAAATAATCTGGATCAGTGGTATCAGAGCAGGCTACTCTTGATCATTTTTTGAGTTTATGTCCCCGACGAGGTCAAATTATAGCAAGTTGGGTCTCGAGCTTGTCTCTCTTGAATACAATTTCTTTCGCACACCCAAGAAACCCTCAATGTCGGAAGAAAATAAAAACGATGGAGTAGACGATCCTATCAATCTGTTGCTTGACCAAGCTCTCACGCGACAGAGGGATGAAATGATGGAGAATTTTTCCCACATCCTTCAATGCCTACCGATAGCATCAGGTGCATCTTCATCAAGTGGGCACTTTATAGGCACCTTTTCTTTCAACGTACAAGTTAATTTTGATATTCTTGTATTTGAAGGATAGATAGATGCAGAAGCCTTAGAAAAATGTTTAACTTTGCTAGAAGGTTATTTCTCTGTTCACAATTTTTCCGACAGAGAAAAGATCACCTTCGCACTCCTTACAGCTCTCCCTCATGTCAAACATTGACGGGAAACTTACCGGGAGAAATGTTGTAGAGAGGAGTCTGGAATATATGGGGTCGATCCCACTTGAGATTTTTTTGTGGATGCGGTAAAAGAACAATATTACCCTGATGGACACTATGAGGACCAGTACATGAGATGGACCACACTGCGGCAAGAGAGGGGGCAAGCAGTTCCAGAGTTCACCAATACCTTCCATACCTTGCGCACCAAGTTGGTTATCAAAGACTCCGAGCGACATTTGGTTCTTAAATATCGTGGGGCTCTACACAGATACATCCAGACTGAAATGGATTTTCTGGACATCCCATCACTCAGTGCTGATTATCGATATGCTGTTAAAATTGAGTAGAAATTTAAGCACTAGAACAAATGGTAATTCAGGTCTGCAAATCCGTAACAACCAAAGTATGACAAAGACGACCCTAACAAACAGTCTCCCGAACACCAGTCCAAGACACAGGAAAAGAAGGGTCACGAGAAGACAAAGAAGGACAACGGAAAATGGTGTGATTTCCACAAAATCCCCTGGCACAACACTACTTAATGTCGCTCAAAACAGTCATTGGTGGCCGAGATCAATGACAAGGAGCCAAACCCTGATTCTGAATCTGATTCTGAAAATACTGGTAAAGGACAGATCATTGCCATAGACCCCACTTTTATTTTCGCGACCGTGGCTATTCAAGAAAAAAAAACAATAGATCCTGAAGAAAGGGAGCACCTTTTTCATTCACAGATGTGGGTGAAGGGGACCCCACTGCATTTTATTGTTGATAGCGGAAGCCAGAAAAACCTCATCTCAGTAGAGGTCGTCAAACAATTGGGATTGTTGACAACACCACACCTGCAGCCATACAACAACGGGTGGCTTCGGCAAGGAAGAGATCTTTGTGTCAACCAACAGTGTCGATTGTCATACGACATCCAACCCTTCAAGGATGAGGTATTATGTGATGTTTCCCCACTGGATGTCTATGATGTTCTCTTGGGCCAACCATATATGTGGAGACGCCATGTTTTTTATGAGTCTCGGCCCCGTAGTGTCATTGTTACTTTGGGGGTTCATCTCTACAGAATACCAGAGGTAGTTCCAACTATTTTTCCACCTAAAAAGTGTCACAAGGTAATATCTCATACTGTAAAAATCAGCTTCTTCACAATCTGTTTAAAAGGAGAACAAAAGGACACTGCAACCACTATAGCCTTGCCCTAAGCACCTTCTATCCTACAAAAGTGGGTCGACAAGGATGCAACAAAGTGAAAATATTCCTTCTACACATCGTCATCTCATGTATCTCGACTTTTTGAATAGTCTCAACCTCAACAGGTTGGTGACAGACTTCCACAAACCGAACAGGGCGATGTCTCCAGCAAGACAAGTAGCTCACCAAGATGCAGATTCAACAAACAATTTTCTCTCTTCCCAGGAAACTCAATGCAATGGATACCATTTATTCCTAAGGAGGGAGGATTGATCTATGTGTATATCGGTGGCCACCCACCTTTTCCAAATGGCTCAAAATAATTTTCTGGCAATTTTAGCAATTTACTAGTTTTAGCAGGTTTTAACTTCCGGGGCTATTTTTAGGGCCCAAATGAAGGTTTTTTGAGATCAAATTTCTCAATGACATCTAAATAAATAATTGAGCCACCAAAATGAATCTCCTCGATGATACCTTTCCAACAATCTATCACACGCCTAAAATGGAGATCGTATGCAAAAGTTACGACCCCGGGAAATTGATCTACTCACTTACCAAAACGGGGCCCACATGACTTTTGGTGCTTCATCTCCTAGGGTTCGATTTTTGGATGTCTAGGGTTTTTGGAATTCCTTCTTATTGTAAAAATACCTTCAGAGCCTCATTGTAATCATCTTCTTGCGAATGCGAGTAGCCGTCTGATCTCTTCTCAGAGATAACCTGCCACCATTCTAGCGAGTCTTTCACTCTGTATTTTTACAGTCTCTATACATTTTTTTCATTAATAGAAATCATGTATAAATGTATATCTGTATTTATGGTTGCATCTTTGATACATTTATGTCATATTATTGAATATCTACGATATCTCTGTGCATTTCTTTATTATATCTCCGATCTCATTTTGTGTCGAAAATAATCTGGATCAGTGGTATCAGAGCAGGCTACTCTTGATCATTTTTTCAATGCATGTCCCCGACGAGGTCCAATTATAGCAAGTTGGGTCTCAAGCTTGTCTCTCTTGAATACAATCACTCTCGCACACCCAAGAAACCCTGAATGGCGGAAGAAAAGAAAAACGACAGAGTAGACGATCCTATCAATCTATTGCTTGAGCAAGCTTTCACGCGACAGAGGGGTGAAATGATGGAGAATTTTGGCCACATCCTTCAAAGCCTATAGATAGAATCAAGTGCATCTTCATCAACTAGCCACTTTGGAGGAACCTCGCTTTTCAAGGTACAAGTTAATTTTTATATTCCTATAATTGAAGGACAGATAGATTCAAAAGCCCTAGAAAAATGGTTAACTCTGCTAGAAGGTTATTTCTCTGTTCATAATTTTTTCGATAGAGAAAAGATCACCTTAGCACTCCTCAAAGCTCTCCCTCATGTCAAACATTGGTGGGAAACTTACTGGGAGAAAATTTCCACATAGGAGTCTGGAATATATGGGGTCGATCCCACTTGGGATTTTTTTGTGGATGTGGTAAAAGAACAATATTACCCTGTTGGCAACTATGAGGACCAGTACATGAGATGGATCACACTGCGGCAAGAGACGGCCCAAGAAGTTCTGGAGTTCACCAATACCTTCCATACATTGCGCACCAATTTGGGTATCAAAGACTCCGAGTGGCATTTGGTTCTGAAATACCATGGGGCTCTACACAGATACATCCAGACTGAAATGGATTTTCTGGACATGTCATCACTCGGTGTTGCTTATCTATATGATTTTAAAATTGAGTAGAAATTTAAGCACCAGTACAAACAGGAATTCGAGTCTGTAAATCCGCAACAACCAAAGTTCGACAAAGATGGCCCTAACAAACAATTTCCCGAAAACCAGTCCAAGACATAGGAAAATAAGGGTCACGGGAAGACAAAGAAGGACACAGGAAAATGGTGTGATTTCCACAAAATCCCTTGGAAGAACACCGATGAATGTCGCTCAAAACACTCATTGGTGGCCGAGATCAAAGACAAGGAGTCGAACCCTGATTCATAATCTGATTATGAAAATACTGGTAAAGGACAGATCATTGACGCAGACCCCACTGCTATTATCACGACTGTAGCTATTCAACCAGAAGAACCAATAGATCCTGAAGAGGGGGAGCTCCTTTTTCATTCACAGATGTTGCTGTAGGGGACCCTACTAGATTTTATTGTTGATAGCGGAAGCAATAAAAACCTCATCTCAGCAGAGGTCGTCAAACAATTGGGATTGTTGACAACACCACACCCGCAGCCATACAACATTGGGTGGCTTCGGCAAGGACGAGATCTCTATGTCAACCAACAGTGTCGATTTTCATATGGCTCCCAACCCTTCAATGATGAGGTATTATGTGATGTTGCCCCACTAGATGTCTGTGACGTTCTCTTGGGCCAACCATATATGTGGAGACGCCATGTTGTTTATGAGTCTCGGCCGCGCAGTGTACTCACTTACCCAAACGGGGCCCACATGACTTTTGGTGCTTCATCTCCTAGGGTTATGTTTTTGGATGTCTAGGGTTTTTGGAATTCCTTCTTATTGTAAAAATTCCTTCAGAGCCTCATTGTAATCATTTTCTTGTGAATGCAAGTAGCCATCACATCTCTTCTCAGAGATAAGCTGCCACCATTCTAGTAAGTCTTTCACTCTATATTTTTACAGTCTCTGTACATTTCTTTCATTAATAGAAATCGTGTATTACTGTATATCTTTGTTTATGGTTTCATCTCTGATACATTTCTGTTATATTAATGAATATCTGCAATATATTTGTGCATTTATTTCTTATATCTCCGATCTCATTTCATGCCGAAAATAATCCGAATCAGTAGTATCAGAGTAGGCTTCTCTTAATCATTTTTTCAATGCATGTCTATGACGAGGTCCAATTATAGCAAGTTGGGTCTTGAACTTGTCTCTCTTGAAGAAAATCTTTCTCGCACACTCAAGAAACCCTCAATGGTGGAAGAAAATAAAAACGACCGAGCAGACGATCCTATCAATCTGTTGCTTGAGCAAGCTCTCACACAACAAAGGGGCGAAATGATGTAAAAAATTTCCCACATCCTTCAATGCCTACCGATAGCATCAGACATATCTTCATCAAGTGGCCACTTTGGAGGCACCTCGCCTTTCAAGGTACAAGTTAATTTTGATATTCCTATGTTTGAAGGACAGATAGATGCAGAAGCCCTAGAAAAATGGTTAAATCTGCTAGAAAGTTATTTCTCTCTTCACAATTTTTTCGACAGAGAAAATATCACATTCGCACTCCTTAAAGCTCTCCCTCTTTTCAAACATTGGTGGGAAACTTACTGGGAGAAAATTTCAATAGAGGAGTCTGGAATATATGGGGTCGATCCCACTTGGGATTTTTTTGTGGATGCGGTAAAAGAACAATATTACCCTGTTGGCAACTATGAAGACCAGTACATGAGATGGACCACACTGCGCCAAGAGAGGGGACAAGTAGTTTTAGAGTTCACCAACACCTTCCATACCTTTCGTACCAAGTTTTGTATCAAAGACTCTACGTGGCATTTGGTTCTGAAATACCATGGGGCTCTACACAGATACATCTAGACTGAAATGGATTTTCTAGACATCTCATCACTCGGTGTTGCTTATTGATATGCTATTAAAATTGAGCAGAAATTTAAGCACCAGAACAAACGAGAATTCGGGTTTGCAAATGCGTAACAACCAAAGTATGACAAAGACGGCCCTAACAAACAGTCTCTCAAAAAACAGTCCAATACACAGGAAAAGAAGGGTCACGGGAAGACAAAGAAGGACACCGGAAAATGGTTTGATTTCCACAAAATCCCCTGGCACAACACCGATGAATGTCACTCAAAATAGTCATTGGTGACCGATATCAAAGACAAGGAGCCGAACCCTAATTCAGAATTTGATTCTGAAAATACTGGTAAAGGACAGATCATTGACGTAGACCCCTCTGCTATTGTTGTGGCCACAACTATTCAACCAGAAGAGCCAACAGATCCTGAAGAGGGGGAGCACCTTTTTCATTCACAGATGTGGGTGAAGGGGACCTTGCTACATTTTATTGTTGATAGCAGAAGCATGAAAAACCTCATCTCAGTAGAGGTCGTCAAATAGTTGGGATTGTTGACAACACCACACCCGTAGCCATACAACATCGGGTAGATTTGGCAAGGATGAGATCTCTGTGTCAACCAACAGTGTCGATTTTCATATGGCATCCAACCCTTCAAGGATGAGGTATTATGTTGCCTCACTGGATGTCTTTGATGTTCTCTTGGGCCAATGATATATGTGGAGACACCATGTTGTTTATGAGTCTCGGCCCCATAGTGTCATTGTTACTTTGGGGGTTCATCTCTACAAAATACCAGAGGTAGTTTCGACTACTGTTCCACTTAAAACGTGTCGCAAGGTAGTATCTCATACTGCAAAATTCAGCTTCTTCACAATATGTTCATAAGTATAACAAAAGGACACTACAACCACTATAGCCTTGCCCCAAGCACCTTCTATCCGACATAGGTGGGTCGACAAGGCTACAACAAAGTGAAAAGATTCCTTCAACACATCATCCTCTCATGTATCTTGACTTGTTCAATAGCCTCAACCTCAATAGGTTCGTGATAGATTTCCACGAACCGAGCAGGGCGACGTCTCCAGCAAGACAAACAGCTTACCAAGATGCTGATTCAACAAACGCTTTTCCCTCTCCCCCGGGAACTCAACGTAATGCCGACCATTGCTTCCTAAAGAGGGAGGATTGATCCAAGTGGATATCGGTGGCCACCCACCTTTTTCAAATGGCTCAAAACAGTTTTCTCGCAATTTTCACAATTTACTATTTTTAGCAGGTTTTAACATACGGGGCCATTTTGAGTGCCCAAATGAAGTTTTTTTGATATCGAGGATGTCAATGACATAAGAAGGCATAATTGAGCCCCCAAAATTAATATCCTCTATGATACCTTTCCAACGAGCTATCACAGGCCTAAAACAGAGATCGTATGCAAAAGTTACGACCCCGAGAAGTTGATATACTCACTTACCCAAACGGGGCCCACATGACTTTTGGCGCTTCATCTCCTAGAGTTAGGTTTTTGGATGTTTAGGGTTTTTTAAATTTCTTCTTATTGTAAAAATTCCTTCAGAGCCTCACTGTAATCATCTTCTTTCGAATGCGAGTAGCCGTCACATCTCTTCTCAGAGATAAGTTGCCAGCATTCTAGCGAGTCTTTCAGTCCATATTTTTACAGTCTTTGTACATTTCGTTCATTAATAGAAATCATGTATTAATGTATATCTGTGTTTATGGTTGCATCTCTGATACATTTCTGTTATATTATTGAATATCTATGATATCTCTATGCATTTCTTTATTATATCTCCGATCTCATTTCGTGCCGAAAATAATCTGGATCAGTGATATCAGAGCAAGTTGCTCTTGATCATTTTTTCAGTGCGTTTCTTTGACAAGGTCCAATTATAGAAATGGTGTGATTTCCACAAAATCTCCTGGCACAACACCGATGAATGTCGCTCAAAATAGTCATTGGTGATCGAGATCAAAGACAAGGAGCCGAACCCTGATTCAGAATCTGATTATGAAAATACTGGTAAAGGACATATCATTTATGCAGACCCCACTGCCATTGTATCGACCACAGCTATTCAACCAGAAGAACCAATAGATTCTGAAGATGGGGAGCACCTTTTTCATTCACAGATGTGGGTGAAGGGGACCCCCTGCATTTTATTGTTGATAGCGGAAGCCGGAAAAACCTCATCTCAACAAAGGTCATCAAAGAGTTGGGATTGTTGACAACACCACACCCGCAGCCATACAACATTGGGTGGCTTCGGCAAGGACGAGATCTCCATGTCAACCAACAGTGTCGATTTTCATACGGCATCCAACCCTTCAAGGATGGGTTATTATGTGATGTTTCCCCACTGGATGTCTTTGATGTTCTCTTGGGCCAACCATATATGTGGAGACGCCATGTTGTTTATGAGTCTCGGCCCCATAGTTTCATTGTTACTTTGGGGGGTCATCTATAAAGAATACGAGAGGTAGTTCCAACTACTATTCCAACTAAAAAGTGCCGCAAGGTAGTATCTCATACTGCAAAATTCAGATTCTTCACAATATGTTCAAAAGGAGAAGAAAAGGACACTGCAACCACTATAGCCTTGCCCCAAGAACCTTCTATCCAACAGAAGCGGGTCGAAAAGGCTGCATCAAAGTGTAGAGATTCCTTCTACACATCATCCTCTCATGTACCTCAACTTTTTGTACAGCCTCAACCTCAACAGGTTCGTGACAGAGTTCCACAAACCGAGCAGGGCGATGTCTCCAGCAAGACAAGCAGCTCACCAAGATGCAGATTCAACAAACGCTTTTCCCTCTCCCCCGAAAACTCAACACAATGGATACCATTGATTCCTAATAAGGGAGGATTAATCCAGGTGGATATCGGTGAGCGCCCACCTTTTCCAAATGGCTCAAAATAATTTTTTGGCAATTTTGGAAATTTACTATTTTTAGCAGGTTTTAACTTCTGAGGCCGTTTTGAGGGCCCAAATGAAGGTTTTTCAAGATATAGGTCATCAATTATAGTTAAAGGCATGATTGATCCCCCAAAATGAATCTCCTCAACGATACCTTTCAAACGATCTATCACACACCTAAAACGGAGATCGTATGCAAAAGTTACGACCCCGGGAAGTTGATTTACTCACTTACCCAAACGGGGCCAACATGACTTTTGGCGCTTCATCTCCTAGGGTTAGGTATTTGGATGTCTAGGGTTTTGGGAATTCCTTCTTATTGTAAAAATTCCTTCAGAGCCTCATTGTAATCATCTTCTTGCGAATGCGAGTAGCCGTCACATCTCTTCTTAGAGATAAGCTGCCACCATTCTAGAGAGTCTTTAACTCTATATTTTCACAGTCTCTGTACGTTTCTATCGTTAATATAAATTGTGTATTACTGTATATCTGTGTTTATGGTTGCATCTCCGATACATTTATATTATGTTATTGAATATCTGTTATATCTCTGTGCATTTCTTTATTATATCTCCGATCTCATTTCATGCCGAAAATAATCCAGATCAGTGGTATCAGAGCAGGCTGCTCTTAATCGTTTTTTCAGTGCATGTCCCTGACGAGGTCCAATTATAGCAAGTTGGGTCTCGAGCTTGTCTCTCTTGAATACAATCGCTCTCGCACACCCAAGAAACCCTCAATGGCGGAAGAAAATAAAAACAATGGAGCAGACGATCTATCAATCTATTGCTTGAGCAAGCTCTCACGCGACAGAGGTACGAAATGATGGAGAATTTTGCCCACATCCTTCAATGCCTACCGATAGCACTAGGTGCATCTTCATCAAGTGGCCACTTTGGAGGCACCTCACCTTTCAAGGTACCAGTTAATTTTGATATTCCTATATTTGAAGGGCAGATAGATGTAGAAGCCCTAGAAAAATGGTTAACTCTGCTAGAAGGTTATTTCTCTGTTCACAATTTTTCCGACAGACAAAAGATCACCTTCGCACTCCTTAAAGCTCTCCCTCATGTCAAACATTGGTGGGAAACTTACTAGGAGCAAAGTTCCATAGAGGAGTATGGAATATATGGGGCCGATCCCACTTGGGATTTTTTTGTGGATGCGGTAAAAGAACAATATTACCCAGTTGGAAACTATGAGGACCAGTACATGAGATGGATCACACTGCGGCAAGAAAGGGGCCAAGTAGTTCTGGATTTCACCAATACCTTCCATACCTTGTGCACCAATTTGGGTATCAAAGACACCGAGTGGCATTTGGTTTTGAAATACCGTGGGGCTCTACACAGATACATCCAAACTGAAATGGATTTTCTAGACATCTCATCACTCGGTGCTGCTTATCGATATGCTGTTAAAATTGAGTAGAAATTTAAGCACCAGAACAAACAGGAATTCGGCTCTACAAATCCAAAAAAACCAAAGTATGAAAAAGACGGCCCTATACAACAGTCTCTCGAAAAACAGTCCAAGACAAACAAAAAGAAGGGTCACGGGAAGACAAAGAAGGACACCAGAAAATGGTGTGATTTCCACAAAATCCCCTGGCAAAACACCAATGAATGTCGCTCAAAACAATCATTGGTGGCTGAGATCAAAGACAAGGAGCCGAACCCTGATTCAGAATCTGATTATGAAAATATTGGTAAAGGACAGATCACTGACGCAGACCCCACTGCTATTGTCGCGACCGTAGCTATTCAACCAGAAGAACCAACAGATCCTGAAGAGGGGGAGCGCCTTTTTCATTCATAGATGTGGGTGAAGTGGACCCCACTGCATTTTATTGTTGATAGTGGAAGCCATAAAAATGTTGCCCCATTAGATGTCTGTGATGTTCTCTTGGGCCAACCATATATGTGGAGACGCCATGTTGTTTATGAGTCTCATCCCCGTAGTTTCATTGTTACTTTGGGGGGTAATCTCTATAGAATACCAAAGGTAGTTCTGACTACTGTTCCACCTAAAAAGTGCCACAAGGTAGTATCTCATACTGCAAAATTCTGCTTCTTCACAATCTGTTCAAAAGGAGAACAAAAGGACACTGCAACCACTATAGCCTTGCCCCAAGCACCTTCTATCCAACAGAAGCGGGTCGACAAGGCTTCATCAAAGTGAAAAGATTCTTTCTACACATCGTCCTCTCATGCATCTCGACTTGTTGAACAGCTTCAACCTCAATAGGTTTGTGATGGATTTCCACAAACCAAGCAGGGCGACATCTCTAGCAGGACAAGCAGCTCACCAAGATGCAGATTCAACAAACGCTTTTCTCTCTCCCCTGGGAAATCAACGCAATGGAGACCATTTCTTCATAAGGAGGGAGGATTGATCCAAGTGGATATCATTGGCCTCCCACCTTTTCCGAATGGCTCAAAATAGTTTTCTAACAATTTTGGCAATTTAGTATTTTTAGCAGGTTTTAACTTTCGGGGCCATTTTGAGGGCTGAAATGAAGGTTTTTTTAGATGGATGTTCTCAATGATAGATAAAGGCATGATTGAGCCCCCAAATTGAATCTCCTCTATGACACCTTTCCAGTGATCTATCACACGCATAAAACGGAGATCGTATGCAAAAGTTACGACCCCGGGAAATTGATGTACTCACTTACCCAAACGGTGCCCACATGACTTTTGGTGCTTCATCTCCTAGGGTTAGGTTTTTAGATGTCTAGGGTTTTTGGCATTCTTTATTATTGTAAAAATACCTTCAGAGCCTCATTGTAATCATCTTCTTGTGAATGGGAGTAGCCGTCACATCTTTTCTCAGAGATAAGCTGCCACCATTCTAGCATGTCTTTCACTCTGTATTTTTACAGTCTCTGTACATTTCTTTCATTAATAAAAATCATGTATTACTGTATATCTTTTTTTATGGTTTCATCTCTGATACATTTATGTTATATTATTGAATATCTGTGATATCTCTGTGCATTTCTTTATTATATCTCTGATCTCATTTCCTGCTGAAAATAATTTGGATCAGTGGTATCAGAGAAGGCTGCTCTTGATCATTTTTTCAGTGCGTGTCACCAAGGAGGTCCAATTACAGCAAGTTGGGTCTCGAGCTAGTCTCTCTTGAAGAGAATATCTATCACACACCCAAGAAACCCTCAATGGTGGAAGAAATGAAAAACAACAGAGCAGATGATCCTATCAATCTGTTGCTTCAGCAAGCTCTCACGCGACAGAGGCACGAAACGATGGAGAATTTTGCCCACATTCTTCAACGCCTACCAATACCATCATGCGCATCTTCATCAAGTGGCCACTTTGGAGGGACCTCGCCTTTCAAGGTACAAGTTAATTTTGATATTCCTGTATTTGAAGGACAGATAGATGCAGAAGCCCTAGAAAAATGGTTAACTCTGCTAGAAGGTTATTTCTCTATACAACATCGGGTCGTCAAACAGTTTGGATTGTTGACAACACCACACCTGCAGCCATACAACATCGGGTGGCTTTAGCAAGGATGAGATCTCCATGTCAACCTATAGTGTCAATTGTCATAGGACATCCAACCCTTCAAGGATGAGGTATTATGTGATGTTGCCCCACTGTATGTCTGTGATATTCTCTTGGTCCAACCATATATGTGGAGACGCCATGTTGTTTATGAGTCTAGGCCCTATAGTGTCATTGTTACTTTCGGGGGACATCTCTACAGAGTACCAGAGGTAGTTCTGACTACTGTTCCACTTAAAAAGTACCGTAGGGTAGTATCTCATACTGCAAAATTCAACTTCCTCACAATCTGTTCAAAAGGAGAAAAAAAGGACACTGTAACCACTATAGCCTTTCCCCAAGCACCTTATATCCAACAGAAGTGGGTCGACAAGGTTGCAGAAAAGTGCAAAGATTCCTTCTACACATCGTCCTCTCATGTATCTCGACTTGCTGAACAGCCTCAACCTCAACAGGTTCATGACATATTTCCATAAACCGAGCAGGGCGATGTCTCCAGCAGGATAAGCAACTCACCAAGATGCAGATTCAACAAACGTTTTTCCCTCTCCCATGGGAACTCAACGCAATGGAGACCATTGCTTCCAAAGGAGGTAGGAATGATCCAAGTGGATATCGGTGGCCACCAACCTTTTTCAAATGGCTCAAAACAGTTTTCTGGCAATTTTGGCAATTTACTATTTTTAGTAGATTTTAACATCCGGGGCCATTTTGAGGGCCCAATTGAAGGTTTTTCGAGATCAAGGTTATCAATGATATCTAAAAGCATGATTGAGGCTCCAAAATTAATCTTCTCGATGATACCTTTCCAACGAGCTATCACATGCCTAAAACGGAGATCGTATGCAAACGTTACGACCCCGTGAAGTTGATGTACTCACTTACCCAAACGGGGCCCACATGACTTTTGGCGCATCATATCCTAGGGTTAGGTTTTTGGATGTCTAGGGTTTTTGGCATTCCTTCTTATTGTAAAAATGCCTTCAGAGCCTCATTTTAATCATATTCTTGCGAATGCGAGTAGCCATCACATCTCTTCTTAGAGATAAGCAGCCACCATTCTAGCAAGTCTTTCACTCTGTATTTTTACAGTCTCTGTACATTTATTTCATTAATAGAAATCATGTATTACTGTATATCTGTGTTTATGGTTGCATCTCTGATACATTTCTGTTATATTATTGAATATCTGTGATATCTTTGTGCATTTCTTTATTATATCTCTGATCTGATTTCGTGTCGAAAATAATCTGGATCAGTGGTATCAGAGCAGGCTACTCTTGATCATTTTTTGAGTTTATGTCCTCGACGAGGTCCAATTATATCAAGTTGGGTCTCGATCTTGTCTCTCTTGAAGACAATTTCTCTCGCACACCCAAGAAACCCTCAATATCATAAGAAAATAAAAATGATGGAGCAGATGATCCTATCAATTTGTTGCTTGAGCAAGCTCTCATGCGACAGAGGGATGAAATGATGGAGAATTTTTCCCACATCCTTCAATGCCTACCGATAGCATCAGGCGCATCTTCATCAAGTGGCCACTTTGGAGGCACCTTGTCTTTCAAGGTACAAGTTAATTTTGATATTCTTTTATTTGAAGGATAGATAGATGTAGAAGCCTTAGAAAAATGTTTAACTCTGCTAGAAGGTTATTTCTCTGTTCACAATTTTTCCGACAGAGAAAAGATCACCTTCGCACTCCTTAAAGCTCTGCCTCATGTCAAACATTAGCGTGAAACTTATTGGAAGCAATGTTCCAGAGAGGAGTCTGGAATATATGGGGTCGATCCCACTTGGGATTTTTTTGTGGATGCGGTAACAGAACAATATTACCCTGTTGAACACTATGAGGACCAGTACATGAGATGGACCACACTGCGGCAAGAGAGGGGCCAAGCAGTTCTGGAGTTCACCAATACCTTCCATACCTTGAATACCAATTTGGGTATCAAAGACTCCGAGCGACATTTGGTTCTGAAATACCGTTGGGCTCTACACATATACATCCAGACTGAAATGGATTTTCTGGACATCCCATCACTCGGTGTTGCTTATCGATATGCTGTTAAAATTAAGAAGAAATTTAAGCACCAGAACAAATGGGAATTCAGGTCTGCAAATCCGCAACAACCAAAGTATGACAAAGATGACCCTAACCAACAGTATCCCGAGAACCAGTCCAAGACACAAGAAAAGAAGGGTCACGGGAAGACAAAGAAGGACAGCAGAAAATGGTGTGATTTTGACAAAATCCCCTGGCACAACACCAATTAATGTCTCTCAAAACAATCATTGGTGGCCGAGATCATAGACAAGGAGCTGAACCCTGATTCAGAATCTGATTCTGAAAATACTGGTAAAGGACAAATCATTGACACAAACCCCACTGTTATTTTCGCGACCGTGGCTATTCAAGAAAAACAGCCAATAGATCCTTAAGAGAGGGAGCACCCTTTTCATTCACAGATGTGGGTGAAGGGGACCCCACTACATTTTATTGTTGATAGCGGAAGCCAAAAAAACCTCATCTCAGCAGAGGTCGCCAAACAATTGGTATTGTTGACAACACCACACCCGCAGCCATACAACAACGGGTGGCTTCGGCAAGGAAGAGATCTTTGTGTCAACCAACAATGTTGATTTTCATACGACATCCAACCCTTCAAGGATGAGGTATTATGTGATGTTTCCCCACTGGATGTCTATGATGTTCTCTTGGGCCAACCATATATGTGGAGATGCCATGTTGTTTATGAGTCTCGGCCCCGTAGTGTCATTGTTACTTTGGGGGTTCAAATCTACAGAATGCCAGAGGTAGTTCCGACTACTATTCCACCTAAAAAGTGTCGCAAGGTAGTATCTCATACTATAAAATTCAACTTCTTCACAATCTGTTCAAAAGGAGAACAAAAGGACAATGCAACCACTATAGCCTTGCCCCAAGCACCTTCTATCCTAAAGAAGTGGGTCGACAAGGATGCAACAAAGTGAAAAGATTCATTCTACACATCATCCTCTCATGTATCTCGACTTGTTGAACAGCCCCAACCTCAACAGGTTGGTGACAGACTTCCACAAACCGAGCAGGGCGATGTCTCCAGCAAGACAAGAAGCTCACCAAGATGTAGATTCAACAAATGGTTTTCCCTCTTCCCCTTGAACTCAACGCAATGGAGACCATTGCTTCCTAAGGAGGGAGGATTGATCTAGGTGGATATCGGTAGCCACCACATTTTCCAAATGGCTCAAAACAGTTTTCTAGCAATTTTGGCAATTTACTAGTTTTAGCAGGTTTTAACTTTCGGGGCTATTTTTCTTCGACGATACCTTCGACGAATTTCTTCGACGATACCTTTCCAACAAACTATCACACGCCTAAAATGGAGATCGTATGCAAAAGTTACGACCCCAGGAAGTTGATCTACTCACTTACCAAAACGGGGCCCACATGACTTTTGGCATTTCATCTCCTAGGGTTAGATTTTTGGATGTCTAGGGTTTTTGGAATGTCCTTATTATTGTAAAAATACCTTCAGAGCCTCATTGTAATCATCTTCTTGTGAATGCGAGTAGCCGTCACATCTCTTCTCAGAGATAACCTGCCACCATTCTAGCGAGTCTTTCACTCTGTATTTTTACAGTCTTTGTACATTTCTTTCATTAATAGAAATCGTGTATAACTGTATATATGTGTTTATGATTGCATATCTGATACATTTATGTCATATTATTGAATATCTACGATATCTCTGTGCATTTCTTTATTATATCTCCGATCTCATTTTGTGCTGAAAATAATCCGGATCAGTGGTATTAGAGCAGGCTACTCTTGATTATTTTTTCAGTGCATGTCCCCGACGAGGTCCAATTATAGAAATTTGGGTCTCGAGCTTGTCTCTCTTGAATAAAATCTCTCTCGCACACCCAAGAAACTTTGAATGGCGGAAGAAAAGAAAAACGACATAGCAGACGATCCTATCAATATGTTGCTTGAGCAAGCTCTCACGCGACAGAAGGATGAAATGATGGAGAATTTTTCCCACATCCTTCAAATCCTACCGATAGCATCAAGTGCATCTTCATCAAGTGGCCACTTTGGAGGCACCTCTCCTTTCAAGGTACAAGTTAATTTTGATATTCCTGTATTTGAAGGACAGATAGATTCAAAATCCCTAGAAAAATGGTTAACTCTGCTAGAAGGTTATTTCTTTGTTCATAATTTTTCCGACAGAGAAAAGATCACCTTAGCACTCCTTAAATCTCTCCCTCATGTCAAACATTGGTGGGAAACTTACTGGGAGCAAAGTTCCACAAAGGAGTCTGGAATATATGGGGTCGATCCCACTTGGGATTTATTTGTGGATGCGGTAAAAGAACAATATTACCCTGTTGGCAACTATGAGGACCAGTACATGAGATGGACCACACTGCAACAAGAGACGGCCCAAGCAGTTCTGGAGTTCACCAATACCTTCCATACATTGCGCACAAAGTTGGGTATAAAAGACTCTGAGTGTCATTTGGTTCTGAAATACCATGGGGCTCCACACAAATACATCCATACTGAAATGGATTTTCTGGACATCTCATCACTCGGTGCTTCTTATCGATATGTTGTTAAAATTGAGAAGAAATTCAAGCACCAGAACAAATGGGAATTCGAGTCTTCAAATCCGAAAAAACCAAAGTATGACAAAGACGGCCCTAACAAACAGTTTCCCGAAAACCAGTCCAAGACACAGGAAAATAAGGGTCACGGGAAGACAAAGAGGGACACTGGAAAATGGTGCGATTTACACAAAATCCCTTGGTAGAACACCGATGAATGTTGCTCAAAAGACTCATTGGTGGCCAAGATCAAAGACAAGGAGCTGACCCCTTATTCATAATCTGATTCTGAAAATACTGGTAAAGGACATATCATTGATGCAGACCCCACTGCTATTGTCACGACTGTAGCATTAGGTGCATCTTCATCAAGTGGCCACTTTGGAGGCACCTCGCCTTTCAAGGTACAAGTTAATTTTGATATTCCTGTATTTGAAGGGAAGATAGATGCAGAAGCCCTAGAAAAATGGTTAACTCTGCTAGAAGGTTATTTCTCTATTCACAATTTTTTTGACAGAGAATAGATCACGTTCATACTCCTTAAAGCTCTTCCTCATGTTAAACATTGGTGGGAAGCTTACTGGGAGCAAAGTTCCACAGAGGAGTCTAGAATATATGGGGCCGATCCCACTTGGGATTTTTTTGTGGATGTGGTAAAAGAACAATATTACCTTGTTGGAAACTATGAGGACCAGTACATGAGATGGACCACATCGCGTCAAGAGAGGGGCCAAGAAGTTTCGGAGTTCACCAACACCTTCCATACCTTGCGCACCAAGTTGGGTATCAAAGACTCTGAGCGGCATTTGGTTTTGAAATACAGTGGGGCTCTACACAGATACATCCAGACTTAAATGGATTTTTTGGACATCTCATCACTCGGTGCTGCTTATCGATATGCTGTAAAAATTTAGAAAAAATTTAAGCACTAGAAAAAACGGGAATTTTGGTCTGCAAATGCGCAACAATCAAAGTATGACAAAGACGGCCCTAACAAACAGTGTCCCAAAAACTAGTCCAAGACATAGGAAAATAAGGGTCACGGGAAGACAAAGAAGGAAACTGGAAAATGGTGTGATTTCTACAAAATCCCTTGGCACAAAACCGATGAATGTTGCTCAAAACAGTCATTGGTGGCCGAGGTCAAGGACAAGGAGCCGAACCCTGATTTAGAATCTGATTCTGAAAATACTGGTAAAGGACAGATCATTGACATAGACACCACTGTTATTGTCGTGACTGCAGCTATTCAACCAGAAGAAACAACAGATCCTGAAGAGGGGGAGCACCTTTTCCATTGACAGATGTGGGTGAAGGGGACCCCGCTGCATTTTATTGTTGATAACAGAAGAAAAAAAAACCTCATCTTAGCAGAGGTTGTGAAAAAGTTGGGGTTGTTGACAACACCACGCTCGCAGCCATACAACATCGAGTTGCTTGGGCAAGGAATAGATCTCCGTGTCAACCAACAGTTTCAGTTGTCATATGGAATCCAACACTTCAAGGATGAGGTATTATGTGATGTTTCCCTACTGGATGTCTGTGATGTTCTCGTGGGCCAACCATATATGTGGAGATGCCATGTTGTTTATGATTCTTTGCCCCATAGTGTCATTGTTACTTTGGGGGGTCATCTCTATATAATACCAAAGGTAGTTCTGACTACTGTTCCACCTAAAAAGTTTCGCAAGGTAGTATTTCATACTGCAAAATTCAACTTCTTCACAATCTGTTCAAAAGGAGAACAAAAGGACAATGCAACCACTATAGTCTTGCCCCATGCCCCTTCTATCCAATAGAATTGGGTCGACAAGGCTGCAACAAAGTGAAAAGATTCCTTCTACACATAAACCACTCATGTATCTCGACATGTTGAACAGCCTCAACCTCAACAGGTTTGTGACAGATTTCCACAAACCGAGCAGGGCGATGTCTCCAGCAAGACAAGCAGCTCACCAAGATGCAGATTCAACAAACGCTTTTCCCTCTTCCCCGGGAACTCAACGCAATGGATACCATTGATTCCTAAGGAGGGAGGATTGATCTAGGTGGATATCGGTGGCCACCCACCTTTTCCAAATGGCTCAAAACAGTTTTCTAGCAATTTTGGCAATTTACTAGTTTTAGCAGGTTTTAGAAAAATGGTTAACTCTGCTAGAAGGTTATTTCTCTGTTCATAATTTTTCTGACAGAGAAAAGATCACCTTAGAACTCCTTAAATCTCTCCCTCATGTCAAACATTGGTGGGAAACTTACTGGGAGCAAAGTTCCACAGAGGAGTCTAGAATATATGGGGACGATCCCACTTGGGATTTTTTTGTGGATGCGGTAAAAGAACAATGTTGCCCTATTGTCAACTATGAGGACCAGTATATGAGATGGACAACACTGCAGCAAGAGACATCCCAAGAATTTATGGAGTTCTCCAATACCTTCCATATATTGCGCACCAAGTTGGGTATCAAAGACTCCGAGTGGCATTTGGTTCTGAAATACCATGGGGCTCTACACAGATACATCCAGACTGAAATGGAATTTTTGGACATCTCATCACTCGGTGCTGCTTATCGATATGCTGTTAAAATTGAGTAGAAATTTAAGCACCAGAACAAATGGGAATTCGAGTCTGCAAATCTGCAACAACCAAAGTATGACAAAGACGGCCCTAACAAACAGTTTCCCGAAAACCAGTCCAAGACACAGGAAAATAAGTGTCACAAGGAGACAAAGAAGGACATCGTAAAATGGTGTGATTTCCACAAAATCCCCTGGCAGAACACTAATGAATGTCACTCAAAACACTCATTGGTGGCTGAGATCAAAGACAAGGAGTCGACCCCTGATTCATAATCTGATTATGAAAATACTAGGAAAGGACAGATAATCGACACAAACCCCACTGTTATTGTTGCGATTGTAGCTATTCAACCAGAAGAACCAATATATCCTGAAGGGGGGAGTGACTTTTTCATTCACATATGTGGGTGAAGGGGACCCCGCTGCATTGTATTATTGATAGCGGAGGCCAGAAAAACCTCATCTCAGCAGAGGTCGTCAAACAGTTGGGATTGTTGACAACACCACACCCGCAGTCATACAACATCAGGTGGCTTCGGCAAGGACGAGATCTCTGTGTCAACCAACAGTTTCGATTGTCATACAACATCCAACCCTTCAAGGATGACGTATTATGTGATGTTGCCCCACTGGATGTCTGTGATGTTCTCTTGGGCAAACCATATATGTGGAGACGCCATGTTGTTTATAAGTCTCGGCCCCGTAGTGTCATTGTTACTTTGGGGGGTCATCTCTACAGAATACCAGAGGTAGTTCCGACTACTGTTCCACCTAAAAAGTGTCACAAGGTAGTATCTCATACTACAAAATTCTGCTTCTTCACAATCTGTTCAAAAGGAGAACAAAAGGACACTGCAACCACTATAGCCTTGCCCTAAGCACCTTCTATCCAACAGAAGCGGGTCGAAAATGTTGTAGAAAAGTGAAAATATTCCTTCTACACATCATCCTCTCATGTATCTTGAGTTGTTGAATAGCCTCAACCTCAACAGGTTCGTGACAGATTTCCACAAACCGAGCACGGTGCCGTCTCCAGCAAGACAAGCAGCTCACCAAGATGCAGATTCAACAAATGTTTTTCCCTCTCCCCCGGGAAATCAACGTAATGGATACCATTTATTCCTAAGTAGGGAGGATTGATCCAAGTGGATATCGGTGGCCACCCACCATTTCCAAATGGCTCAAAATAGTTTTCTGGCAATTTTGGCAATTTACTATTTTTAGCAGGTTTTAATTTCCGGGGCCTTTTTGAGGGCCCAAATGAACTTTTTTAGACATGGAGGTTCTCAATGACATTGAAAGACATGATTGAGCCCCCAAAATTATTCTCCTCAATGATACCTTTCCAACGAGCTATCACACGCCTAAAACAGAGATCGTATGCAAAAGTTATGACCCCGGGAAGTTGATGTACTCACTTACCCAAACAGGGACCACATGACTTTTGGTGCTTCATCTCCTAGGGTTAGGTTTTTGGATGTCTAGGGTTTTTGTCATTCCTTCTTATTGTAAAAATACCTTTAGAGCCTAATTGTAATCATCTTCTTGTGAATGCGAGTAGCCATCACATTTCTTCTCAGAGATAAGATGCCACCATTCTAGCGTGTGTTTCACTCTATATTTTTACAGTCTTTGTACAATTATTTCATTAATAGAAATCATGTATTACTATATATCTGTGTTTATTATTGCATCTCTGATATATTTCTTTTATATTATTGAATATCTGCGATATCTCTATGCATTTCTTTATTATATCTCCGATCTCATTTTGTGACGAAAATAATCTAGATCAGTGGTATCAAAGCAGGTTGCTCTTGATCATTTTTTTCAGTGCATGTCCCCGACGAGGTCCAATTATAGAAAGTTGGGTCTCAAGCTTTTCTCTCTTGAATACAATCTCTCTCACACACCCAAGAAACCCTCAATGGCGGAAGAAACGAAAAATGACGAAGCAGACGATCCTATCAATCTATTGCTTGAGCAAGCTCTCACGCGACAGAGGGACGAAATGATGGAGAATTTTGCCGACAGCCTTGAATTCCTTTCAATAGCATCAGGTTCATCTTCATCAAGTGGCCACTTTGGAGGCACCTTGCCTTTCAAGGTACAAGTTAATTTTGATATTCCTGTATTTGAAGGACAAATAGATGAAGAAGCCCTAGAAAAATGGTTAACTCTGCTAGAAGGTTATTTCTTTGTTCACAATTTTTTTGACAGGGAAAAGATCACCTTCATACTCCTTAGAGCTCTCCCTCATGTCAAACATTGGTGGGAAACTTACTGGGAACAAAGTTCCACAAAGGAGTCTGGAATATATGGGGTCGATCCCACTTGGGATTTTTTTGTGGATGCGGTAAAAGAACAATATTACCCTATTGGAAACTATGAGGACCAGTACATGAGATGGACCACACTGTGTCAAGAGAGGGGCCAAGCAGTTTCAGAGTTCACCAATACCTTCCATAGCTTGTGCACCAATTTGGGTATCAAAGACTCTAAGCAGCGTTTGGTTCTAAAATACCGTGGGGCTCTACACAGATACATCCAAACTAAAATGGATTTTCTGGACATCTCATCACTTGGTGCTGCTTATCGATATGTTGTTAAAATTGTGCAGAAATTTAAGCACTAGAACAAATGAGAATTCGGGTCTGCAAATCCACAACAAAAAAAGTATGAAAAAGACGGCCCTAACAAACAGTCTCCTGAAAACCAGTCCAAGAAACAGGAAAAGAAGGGTCACGGAAAGACAAAGAAGGACACCGAAAAATGGTGTGATTTCCACAAAATCCCCTGGCACAACATTGATGAATGTCACTCAAAACAGTCATTGGTGGCCATGATCAAAGACAAGGAGCTGAACGCTGATTCAGAATCTGACTCTGAAAATACTGGTAGAGGACAGATTATTGATGAAGACCCCACTGCTATTTTCGCGACCGCAACTATTCAACCAGATGAACCAACAGATCCTGAAGTGGGGGAGTGCCTTTTTCATTCACAGACGTGGGTGAAGGGGAACCCGCTCCATTTTATTGTTGATAGCGAAAGCCAAAAAAACCTCATTTGAGCAGAGGTTGTGAAACAGTTGGGATTGTTGACAACACCACACCCGCAACCATACAACATCGGGTGTCTTCGACAAGGACGAGATCTTCGTGTCAACCAATAGTGTCATTTGTCATACAACATCCAACCCTTCAAGGATGAGGTATTATGTGATGTTTCCCCACTGGATGTCTATGATGTTCTCTTGGGCCAACCATATATGTGGAGACACCATGTTGTTTATGAGTCTCGGCCCCGTAGTGTCATTGTTACTTTAGGGGGTCATCTCTACAGAATATCAGAGGTAGTTCTGACTACTGTTCCACCTAAAAGGTGCCGCAAGGTAGTATCTCATACTGCAAAATTCAGCTTCTTCACAATCTATTCAAAAGGAGAACAAAAGGACACTGCAATCACTATAGCCTTGCCACAAGCACCTTCTATCCAAGAGAAGTGAGTCGACAAGGCTGCAACAAAGTGCAAAGATTCCTTCTACACATTATCCTCTCATGTATCTCAACTTGTTGAATAGCCTCAACCTCAACAGGTTCGTGACAGATTTCTACAAACCAAGCAGGGCGACGTCTCCAGAAAGACAAGCAACTCACCAAGATGTAGATTCAACAAAAACTTTTCCCTCTCCCCTAGGAACTCAATGCAATGGATACCATTGCTTCCTATGGAGGGAGGATTGATCGAGGTGGATATCGGTGGCCACCCACCTTTTCCAAATGGCTCAAAATAGTTTTCTAACAATTTTGGCAATTTACTATTTTTAGCAGGCTTTAACTTCCGGGGCCATTTTGAGGGCCCAAATGAAGGTTTTTCGAGATGGAAGTTCTTAGTGGTAACCAAAGGCATAATAGAGCCCCCAAAATGTATCTCCTTGACGATACCTTTCCAACGAGCTATCACACGGGTAAAATGGAGATCGTATGAAAACGTTATGACCCCGGGAAGTTGATGTACTCACTTACCCAAACGGGGCCCACATGACTTTTGGCGCTTCATCTCCTAGGGGTTAAGTTTTTTGATGTCTAGGGTTTTTGGAATTCCTTCTTATTGTAAAAAATCCTTCAGAGCCTCATTGTAATCATCTTCTTGCGAATGCGAGTAGCCGTCACATCTCTTCTCAGAGATAAGCTGCCACCATTCTAGCGAGTCTTTCACTCTGTATTTTCACAGTCTCTGTACATTTGTTTCATTAATAGAAATCGTGTATTACTGTATATCATTTGATACATTTATGTTATATTATTTAATATCTGCGATATCTCTATGCATTTCTTTATTATATCTCCGATATCATTTCGTACCGAAAATAATCCGGATCAGTGGTATCAGAGCAGGCTCCTCTTGATCGTTTTTTAAGTGCATGTCCCCGACGAGGTCCAATTATGGAAAGTTCGGTCTCGAGCTTATCTCTCTTGAATACAATCGCTCTCGTGCAGCCAAGAAACCCTCAATGGCAGAAGAAATGAAAAACAATGGACCATACAATTTTATCAATCTATTGCTTGAGCACGCTCTCACGCGACAGAGGTACGAAATGATGGAGAATTTTGCCCACATCCTTCAACGCCTACCGATAACATTTTTCACATCTTCATCAAGTGGCCACTTTGGAGGAACCTCGCCTTTCAAGGTACAAGTTAATTTTGATATTCTTGTATTTGAAGGGCAGATAGATGCAGAAGCCCTAGAAAATGGTTAACTCTGCTAGAAGGTTATTTCTTTGTTCACAATTTTTCCGACAGAGAAAAGATCACCTTCATACTCCTTAAATCTCTCCCTCATGTCAAACATTGGTGGGAAACTTACTGGGAGCAAAGTTCCACAGAGGATTCTGGAATATATGGGGCTGATCCCACTTGAGATTTTTTTGTGGATGTGGTAAAAGAACAATATTACCCTGTTGGCAACTATGAGGACCAGTACATGAGATGGACCACACTGCGTCAAGAGAGGGGCCAAGCATTTTCAGAGTTCACCAACACCTTCCATACCTTGCGCACCAAGTTGGGTATCAAAGACTCTGAGCGGCATTTAGTTCTGAAATAAAGTGGGGCTCTACACAAGTACATCCAAACTTAAATGGATTTTCTGGACATCTCATCACTTGGTGCTGCTTATTGATATGCTATTAAAATTTAGAAAAAATTTAAGCACCAGAACAAACGGGAATTCTGGTCTGCAAATACACAACAATCAAAGTATGAAAAAGACATCCCTAACAAATAGTGTCCCGAAAACCAGTCCAATACACAGGAAAAGAAGCTTCACGGGAAGACAAAGAAGGACACTGGAAAATGGTGTGATTTCCACAAAATCCCTTGGAACAACACCGATGAATGTTGCTCAAAACAGTCATTGGTGGAAGAGATCAAGGACAAGGAGCCGAACCCTGATTTAGAATCTGATTCTGAAAATACTGGTAAAGGACATATCATTGACGCAGACACCACTGCTATTTTCGTGACTGCAGCTATTCAACCAGAAGAAACACCAGATCCTGAAGAGGGAGAGCACCTTTTTCATTGATAGATGTGGGTGAAGGGGACCCCGCTGTATTTTATTCTTGATAACGGAAGAAAAAAAAACCTCATCTTAGCAGAGGTTGTGAAACAATTGGGGTTGTTGACAACACCACACTCGTAGCCATACAACATCGAGTTGCCTCGACAAGGACGAGATCTCTATGTCAACCAATAGTGTCAATTGTCATATGGCATCCAACACTTCAAGGATGAGGTATTATTTGATGTTTCCCTACTAGATGTCTGTGATGTTCTCTTGGGCCAACCATATATGTGGAGATGCCATGCTATTTATGATTATCTTCCCTGTAGTGTCATTGTTACTTTGGGGGGTCATCTCTATATAATACCAGAGGTAGTTCTGACTACTGTTCCACCTAAAAGGTTCGGCAAGGTAGTATCTCATACTGCAAAATTCAGCTTCTTCACAATCTGTTCAAAAGGAGAACAAAAGCACACTGCAACCACTATAGCCTTGCCCCAAGCACCTTTTATCCAACAGAAGCGGGTCGACAAGGCTACAACAAAGTGAAAATATTCCTTCTACACATCATCCACTCATGTATCTCGACTTGTTGAACAACATCAACCTCAACAAGTTTGTGACAGATTTCCACAAACTGAGAAGGGGACGTCTCCAGCAAGACAAGTAGCTCACCAAGATGCAGATTCAACAAACGCTTTTCCCTCTTCCCCGGAACTGAACGTAATGGATACCATTTCTTCCTAAGGAGGGAGGATTGATTCAGGTGGATATCGATGGCCACCAACCTTTTCCAAATGGCTCAAAATAGTTTTCTGACAATTTTGGCAATTTACTATTTTTAGCAGGTTTTAACTTTCGGGGTCATTTTGAGGGATCAAATGAATGTTTTTCGAGATGGAGGTTCTCAAATATATCCAAAGGCATGATTGAGCCAACAAAATTAAACTCCTCTATGATACCTTTCCAACGAGCTATCACACGCCTAAAACAGAGATCATATGCAAAAGTTACGACCCCGGGAAGTTGATGTACTCAATTACCCAAACGGGGCCCACATGACTTTTAGCGCTTCATCTCCTAGGGTTAATTTTTGGATGTATGGGGTTTTTGGCATTCCTTCTTATTGTAAAAATTCCTTCAGAGCCTCATTGCAATCATCCTCTTGCGAATGTGAATAGCCATCACATCTCTTATCAGAGATAAGTTGCCACCATTCTAACGAGTCTTTCACTCTGTATTTTTACAGTCTCTATACATTTCTTTCATTAATAGAAATCATGTATTAATGTATATCTGTGTTTATGGTTTCATCTCTAATACATTTATGTTATATTATTGAATATCTGCGATATCTCTGTGCATTTCTTTATTATATCTCCAATCTCATCTCGTTCCGAAAGTAATCTGGATCATTGGTATCAGAGAAGGCTGCTCTTGATCATTTTTTCATTCCATGTCCCTGACGTGGTCCAATTATAGCAATTTGGGTCTCGAGCTTGTCTTTCTTGAAGACAATCGCTCTTTCACACCCATGAAACACTCAATGGTGGAAGAAAAGAAAAAGGATGAAGCAAACGATCCTATCAATTTGTTGCTCGAGAAAGCTCTCACGCGACAGAGGCACGAAATGATGGAGAATTTTGCTCCAATCCTTCAACGCCTACCGATAGCATTAGGCACATCTTCATCAAGTGGCCACTTTGGAGGCACCTTGCCTTTCAAGGTACAAGTTAATTTTAATATTCTTGTATTTGAAGGACAGATAGATGAAGAAGCCCTAGAAAAATGGTTAACTCTGCTAGAAGGTTATTCTTTGTTCACAATTTTTTCGACAGAGAAAAGATCACCTTCGCACTCCTTAAATATCTCCCTCATGTCAAACATTGGTGGGAAACTTACTAGGAGCAAAGTTCCACAGAGGAGTCTGGAATATATGGGACCGATCCCACTTGGGATTTTTTTTTGGATGCGGTAAAAGAACACTATTACCCTGTTGGCAACTATGAGGATCAGTACATGAGATGGACCACACTGCGGCAAGAGAGGGGCCAAGCAGTTCCGGAGTTCACCAATACCTTCCATACCTTGCGCACTAAGTTGGGTATGAAAGACTCTAAGCGGAATTTGGTTCTGAAATACAGTGGTACTGTACATAGATACATCCAGACTAAAATGGATTTTATGGACATCTCATCACTCAGTGTTGCTTATCGATATGCTGTTAAAATTTAGCAGAAATGTAAGCACTAGAAGAAATGCGAATTCGGGTCTGCAAATCCACAACAACCAAAGTATGACAAAGATGGCCCTAACAAGAAGTCTCCTGAAAACCATTCCAAGACATAGGAAAAGAAGGGTCACGGGAAGACAAAGAAGGACACCGGAAAATGGTGTGATTTCCACAAAATCCCCTGGCACAACACCGATGAATGTCACTCAAAACATTCATTGGTGGTCGATATCAAAGACAAGGAGCCGAACCCTGATTCAAAATCTGATTCTGAAAATACTGGTAAAGGACAGATCATTGACATAGAACCCACTGTTATTGTCACGACTTCATCTAATCAACCAAAAGAACCAACAGATCCTGAAGAGGGGGAGCACCTTTTTCATTCACAGATGTGGGTCAAGGGGACCCCGCTGCATTTTATTGTTGATAGTGGAAGCCAGAAAAACCTCATCTCAGCAGAGGTCGTCAAATAGTTGGCATTGTTGACAACACCACACCCATAGCCATACAACATCGGGTGGCTTCAACAAGGACAAGATCTCCATGTCAACCAATAGTGTCGATTGTCATACGGCATCCAACCCTTCAAGGATGAGGTATTATGTGATGTTGCCCCATTAGATGTCTATGATGTTCTCTTGGGCCAACCATATATGTGGAGACGCCATGTAGTTTATGAGTCGTGGCCCCGTAGTTTCATTGTTACTTTGGGGGGTAATCTCTACAGAATACTAGAGATAGTTCTGACTACTGTTCCACCTAAAAAGTGCCACAAGGTAGTATCTCATACTGCAAAATTCTGCTTCTTCAAAATCTGTTCAAAAGGAGAACAAAAGGACACTGCAACCACTAAAGTCTTGCCCCAAGCACCTTCTATCCAACAGAAGCGGGTCGAAAAGGCTGCAGCAAAGTGCAAATATTCCTTCTACACATCATCCTCTCATGTATCTTGACTTGTTGAACAACCTCAACTTCAACAGATTTGTGACAGATTTCCACAAACCGAGCAGGGTGACGTCTCCAACAGGACAAGCAGCTCACCAAGATGCAGATTCAATAAACGCTTTTCTCTCTCCCCCGGGAACTCAATGCAATGGATACCATTGCTTCATAAGGAGGGAGTATTGATCCAAGTGGATATCATTATCCTCCCACCTTCTCCAAATGGCTCAAAATAGTTTTCAGGCAATTTTGGCAATTTACTATTTTTAGCAGGTTTTAACTTTCGGGGCCATTTTGAGGATCAAATGAAGTTTTTTCAATATGTATGTTCTAAATGATAGATAAATACATTACAGATCCCCCAAAATGAATCTCCTCTATGATACCTTTCCAACGAGCTATTACACGCATAAAACGGAGATCGTATGCAAAAGTTACGACCCGAGAAGTTGATGTACTCACTTACACAAACGGGGCCCACATGACTTTTGGTGCTTCATCTCCTAGGGTTAGGTTTTTAGATGTCTAGGGTTTTTGGAATTCCTTATTATTGTAAAAAGACCTTCAGATCCTCATTGTAATCATCTTCTTGAGAATGGGAGTAGTCGTCACATCTTTTCTAAGAGATAAGCTGCCACCATTCTAGCAAGTCTCACTCTGTATTTTTACAATCTCTGTACATTTCTTTCATTAATAGAAATCGTGTATTACTATATATCTGTGTTTATGGTTGCATCTCTAATAAATTTATGTTATATTATTGAATATCTGTGATATCTCTGTGCATTTCTTTATTATATCTCTAATCTCATTTCATGCTGAAAATAATCTGGATCAGTCGTATCAGAGAAGGCTGCTCTTGATCATTTTTTCAGTGCGTGTCCCCAAGGAGGTCCAATTATAGCAAGTTGGGTATCGAGCTAGTATCTCTTGAAGAGAATCACTATCACACACCCAAGAAACCCTCAATGGCAGAAGAAAAGAAAAATGATAGAGTAGATGATCCTATCAATCAGTTGCTTCAACAAGCTCTCATGCGACAGAGGGACAAAATGATGGAGAATTTTTCCCACATCCTTCAATGCCTACGGATAGCATCAGGCGCATCTTCATCAAGTGGCCACTTTGGAGGCACATTGCCTTTCAAGGTACAAGTTAATTTTGATATTCCTTTATTTGAAGGACATATAGATGCAGAAGCCCTAGAAAAATGGTTAATTCTGCTAGAAGGTTATTTCTCTATACAACATCGGATCGTCAAACAGAGCTCGTCAAACTGTTGGGATTGTTGAAAACACCACACCCACGGCCATACAACATTGGGTGGCTTCGGCAAGGATGAGATCTCTGTGTCAACCAACAGTGTCAATTGTCATACGGCATCCAACCCTTCAAGGATGAGGTATTATGTGATGTTGCCCCACTAGATGTCTGTGATATTCTCTTGGTCCAACCATATATGTGGAGATGCCATGTTGTTTATGAGTCTCGGCCCTATAGTGTCATTGTTACTTTCGGGGGTCTTCTTTACAGAATACCAAAGGTAGTTTTGACTACTGTTCCACCTAAAAAGCGTCGCAATGTAGTACCTCATACTGCAAAATTCAGCTTCCTCACAATCTGTTCAAAATGAGAACAAAAGGACACTGCAACCACTATAGCCTTTCCCCAAGCACCTTATATACAACAGAAGTGGGTCAACAAGGTTGCATCAAAGTGCAAATATTCCTTCTACACATCGTCCTCTCATGTATCTCAACTTATTGAACAACCTCAACCTCAATAGGTTCATGACAGATTTCCACAAACCGAGCAGGGCGATGTCTCCGGCAAGACAAGCAGCTCACCTAGATGCAGATTCAATAAACGCTTTTCCCTCTCCCCCGAGAACTCAACGCAATGGAGACCATTGCTTCCTAAGGAGGGAGGAATGATCCAACTAGATATCGGTGGCCACCCACCTTTTCCAAATGGCTCAAAACAGTTTTCTGGCAAATTTGGCAATTTACTATTTTTAGTAGGTTTTAACATCTGGGGCCATTTTGAGGGCCCAATTGAAGGTTTTTCGAGATCAAGTTTATCAATGATATCTGAATGCATGATTGATCCCCCCAAATTAATCTCCTCTATGATACCTTTCCAACGAGATATCACACGCCTAAAATGGAGATCGTATGCAAAAGTTACGACCACAGGAAGTTGATGTACTCACTTACCTAAATGGGGCCCATATGATTTTTGGCGCTTCATCTCCTAGGGTTAGGCTTTTGGATGTCTAGGGTTTTGGGAATTCCTTCTTATTGTAAAAAGGCCTTCAGAGCCTCATTGTAATCATATTCTTGCGAATGCGAGTAGCCGTCACATCTCTTCTCAGAGATAAACTACCACCATTCTAGCGAGTCTTTCACTCTGTATTTTTACAGTCTCTGTACATTTCTTTCATTAATAGAAATCGTGTATTACTTTATATCTGTATTTATGGTTGCATCTCTGATACATTTCTGTTATATTATTGAATATCTGTGATATCTTTGTGCATTTCTTTATTATATCTCCGATCTCATTTCGTGCCGAAAATAATCTGGATCAGTGGTATCAAAGTAGGCTACTCTTGATCATTTTTTGAGTTTATGTCCCCGACGAGGTCCAATTATAGCAAGTTGGGTATTGAGATTGTCTCTCTTGAAAACAATTGCTCTCGCACACCCAAGAAACCCTCAATGTCAGAAGAAAATAAAAACAATGGAATGAAATGATGGAGAATTTTTCCCACATCCTTCAACGCCTACCGATGGCATCAGGCACATCTTCATCAAGTGGGCACTTTGGAGGCACCTTTTCTTTCAAGGTACAAGTTAATTTTGATATTCTTGTATTTGAAGGATAGATAGATGCAGAAGCCTTAGAAAATTGTTTAACTCTGCTAGAAGGTTATTTCTCTGTTCACAATTTTTTCGACAGAGAAAATATCACCTTCGCACTCCTTACAGCTCTCCCTCATGTCAAACATTGGCGGGAAACTTACCAGGAGAAATGTTCCATAGAGGAGTCTGGAATATATGGGGTCGATCCTACTTGAGATTTTTTTGTGGATGCGGTAAAAGAACAATATTACCCTGTTGGACACTATGAGGACCAGTACATGAGATGGACCACGCCGCGGCAAGAGAGGGCCCAAGCAGTTCCGGAGTCCACCAATACCTTCCATACCTTGCACACCAAGTTGGGTATGAAAGACTTCGAGCGAAATTTGGTTTTGAAATACCATGGGGCTCTACACAGATACATCCAGACTGAAATCGATTTTCTGGACATCCCATCACTCAGTGCTGATTATCGATATGCTGTTAAAATTGAGCAGAAATTTAAGCACCAGAAAAAATGGGAATTCAGGTCTGCAAATCCGTAACAACCAAAGTATGACAAAGACGACCCTAACAAACAGTCTCCCATAAACCAGTCCAAGACACAGGAAAATAAGGGTCACGGGAAGACAAAGAAGGGCAGCGGAAAATGGTGTGATTTCCACAAAATCCCCTGGCACAACACTAATTAATGTCGCTCAAAATAGTCATTGGTGGCCGAGATCAATGACAAGGATCCAAACCCTAATTCAAAATCTGATTCTGAAAATACTGGTAAAGGATAGATCATTGATGTAGACCCCACTGTTATTTTCACGACCGTGGCTATTCAAGAAAAACAAACAATAGATCCTGAAGAGAGGGAGCACCTTTTTCATTCACAGATGTGGGTGGATACCCCGCTGCATTTTATTGTTGATAGCGGAAGACAGAAAAACCTCATCTCAGTAGAGGTCATCAAACAATTGGGATTGTTGACAACACCACACCCGCAACCATACAACAAGGGGTGGCTTTGGCAAGGAAGAGATCTTTGTGTCAACCAACAGTGTCGATTGTCATACGACATCCAACCCTTCAAGGATGAGGTATTATGTGATGTTTCCCCACTGGATGTCTATGATGTTCTCTTGGGCCAACCATATATGTGTAGACGCCATGTTTTTTATGAGTCTCGGCCCTGTAGTTTCATTGTTACTTTGGGGGTTCATCTCTACAGAATACCAGAGGTAGTTCTGACTATTGTTCCACCTAAAAAGTGCCGCAAGGTAATATCTCATACTGTAAAAATCAGCCTCTTCACAATCTGTTCAAAAGGAGAACAAAAGGACATTGCAACCACTATAGCCTTTCCCTAAGAACCTTCTATCCTACATAAGTGGGTCAAGAAGGATGCAACAAAGTGAAAATATTCCTTCTACACATCGTCCTCTCATGTATGTCAACTTGTTGAACAGCCTCAACCTCAACAGGTTGGTGACAGACTTCCACAAACCGAACAGGGCGATGTCTCCAGCAAGACAAGCAGCTCACCAAGATGCAGATTCAACAAATGATTTTACCTCTTCCCAGAGAACTCAACGCAATGGAGACCATTTCTTCCTAAGGAGGGAGGATTGATCTATGTGGATATCGGTGGCCACCCACCTTTTCCAAATGGCTCAAAACAGTTTTCTGGCAATTTTGGCAATTTACTATTTTTAGTAGGTTTTAACATCTGGGGCCATTTTGAGGGCCCAATTGAAGGTTTTTCGAGATATAGGTTATCAATGATATCTGAATGCATTATTGAGCCCCAAAAATGAATCTCCTCGATGATACCTTTCCAACGAGCTATTAGACGCCTAAAACGGAGATCGTATGCAAAAGTTACGACCCCAGGAAGTTGATCTACTCACTTACCAAAACGGGGCCCACATGACTTTTGGCGCTTCATCTCTTAGGGTTAGGTTTTTGGATGTCTAGGGTTTTTGGAATTCCTTCTTATTTTAAAAATACCTTCAGAGCCTCATTGTAATCATCTTCTTGCGAATGCGAGTAGCCGTCACATCTCTTCTCAGAGATAACCTGCCACCATTCTAGCGAGTCTTTCACTCTGTATTTTTACAGTCTCTATACATTTCTTTCATTAATAGAAATCGTGTATAAATGTATATCTGTGTTTATGGTTCAATCTCTGATACATTTATGTCATATTATTGAATATCTACGATATCTCTGTGCATTTCTTTATTATATCTCTGATCTCATTTTGTGCCGAAAATAATCTGGATCAGTGGTATCAAAGCAGGCTGCTCTTGATCATTTTTTCAGTGCATGTCCCCAGCGAGGTCCAATTATATAAAGTTGGGTCTCGAGCTTGTCTCTCTTGAAGAAAATCTCTCTCGCACACCCAAGAAGCCCTCAATGGTGGAAGAAAAGAAAAACGACAGAGCAGACGATCCTATCAATCTGTTGCTTGAGCAAGCTTTCACGCGACAAAGGGATGAAATGATAGAGAATTTTGGACACATCCTTCAAAGCCTACGGATAGCATCAAGTGCATCTTCATCAAGTGGCCACTTTGGAGGCACCTCGCCTTTCAAGGTACAAGTTAATTTTGATATTCCTGTATTTGAAGGACAGATAGATTCAAAAGCCCTAGAAAAATGGTTAACTCTGCTAGAAGGTTATTTCTCTATTCATAATTTTTCCGACAAAGAAAAGATCACCTTAGCACTCCTTAAAGCTCTCCCTCATGTCAAACATTGGTGTGAAACTTACTGGGAGAAAATTTCCACAAAGGAGTCTGGAATATATGGGGTCGATCCCACTTGGGATTTTTTTGTGGATGTGGTAACAGAACAATATTACCCTGTTGGCAACTATGATGACCAGTACATGAGATGGACCACACTGCAGCAAGAGACGGCCCAAGTAGTTCTGGAGTTCACCAATACCTTCCATACATTGTGCACCAAGTTGGGTATCAAAGACTCCGAGTGGAATTTGTTTATGAAATACCATGGGGCTCTACACAGATACATCCAGACTGAAATGGATTTTCTGGACATCTCATCACTCGGTGCTTCTTATCGATATGTTGTTAAAATTGAGCAGAAATTTAAGCACCAGAACAAACGAGAATTTGAGTCTGCAAATCCGCAACAACCAAAGTATGACAAAGATGGCCCTAACAAACAGTTTCCCAAAAACCAGTCCAAGACATAGGAAAATAAGGGTCACAGGAAGACAAAGAAAGACACCGGATAATGGTGTGATTTCCACAAAATCCCCTGGTAGAACACCGATGAATGTCGCTCAAAACACTCATTGGTGGCCGAGATAAAAGACAAGGAGCCGAACCTTGATTCATAATCTGATTCTGAAAATACTGGTAAAGGATAGATCATTGACGCATACCCCACTGCTATTATCGTGACTGTATCTATTCAACCAGAAGAACCAATAGATCATGAAGAGGGGGAGCGACTTTTTCATTCACAGATGTGGGTGAAGGGGACCCTGCTGCATTTTATTGTTAATAGCGGAAGCAAGAAAAGCCTCATCTCAGCAGAGGTCATCAAACAGTTGGGATTGTTGACAACACCACACCTGCAGCCATACAACATCAGGTGGCTTCGGCAAGGACGGGATCTCCGTGTCAACCAACAGTGTTGATTTTCATATGGCTCCCAACCCTTCAACGATGAGGTATTATGTGATGTTGCCCCACTAGATGTCTGTGAAGTTCTCTTGGGCCAACCGTATATGTGGAGACGCCATGTTTTTTATGAGTCTCGGCCGCGTAGTGTCATTGTTACTTTGGGGGGTCATCTCTACAAAATACCAGAGGTAGTTCTGACTACTGTTCCACCTAAAACATGCTGCAAGGTAGTATCTCATACTGCAAAATTCAGCTTCTTCACAATCTGTTCAAAAGGAGAACAAAAGGACACTATAACCACTATAGCCTTGCCCCAAGCACCTTCTATCCAACAGAAGCGGGTTGACAAGGTTGTAGAAAAGTGAAAATATTCCTTCTACACATCGTCCTATGATGTATCTCAACTTGTTGAATAGCCTCAAACTCAACAAGTTCGTGACAGATTTCCACAAACCGAGTAGGGCGACGTCTCCAACAAGACAAGCAACTCATCAAGATGCAGATTAAACAAACGTTTTTCCCTCTCCCCCCAAAACTCAACACAATGGACACCATTGCTTCCTAAAGAGGGAGGATTTATCCAGGTGGATATCGGTGGCCGTGCACCTTTTCCAAATGGCTCAAAACAGTTTTCTAGCAATCTTGGCAATTTACTATTTTTAGCAGGTTTTAACTTCTGTAGCCATTTTGAGGGCCCAAATGAATGTTTTAATAGATTGAGGTTCTGAATGATATCCCAAGGCATATTTGAGCCCACAAAATGAATCTCCTTGATGATACCTTTCCAACGATCTATCACACGCCTAAAACGAAGATTGTATGCAAACGTTACGACCCTAGGAAGTTGATGTACTCACTTACCCAAATGGGGCCCACATGACTTTTGGCGCTTCATCTCCTAGGGTTATTTTTTTGGATGTCTAGGGTTTTTGGAATTCCTTATTATTGTAAAAAGGCCTTCAGAGCCTCATTGTAATCATTTTCTTTTGAATGCAAGTAGCCATCACATCTCTTCTCAGAGATAAGCTGCCACCATTCTAGCAAGTCTTTCACTCTGTATTTTTACAGTCTCTGTGCATTTATTTCATTAATAGAAATCGTGTATTACTGTATATCTTTGTTTATGGTTTCATCTCTGATACATTTCTGTTATATTAATGAATATCTGCAATATCTTTGTGCACTTCTTTCTTATATCTCTGATCTCATTTCATGCCGAAAATAATCTGGATCAGTAGTATCAAAGTAGGCTGCTCTTGATCATTTTTTCAATGCATGTCTGCGATGAGGTCCAATTATAGCAAGTTGGGTCTCGAACTTGTCTCTCTTGAAGACAATCGCTCTCACACACTCAAGAAACCCTCAATGGTGGAAGAAAAGAAAAATGACCGAGTAGACGATCCTATCAATCCGTTGCTTGAGCAAGCTCTCACACAACAGAGGGGCGAAATGATGTAAAATTTTTCCCACATCCTTCAACGCATACCGATAGAATCAGGCATATCTTCATCAAGTGGCCACTTTGGAGGCACCTTTCCTTTCAAGGTACAAGTTAATTTTGATATTCCTGTGTTTGAAGGACAGATAGATGCAGAAGCCCTAGAAAAATGGTTAACTCTTCTAGAAGGTTAACCCTGCTAGAAGACTAGTACATGAGATGGACCACACTGCTCCAAGAGACTCTGAGCGGCATTTGGTTCTGAAATACCGTGGGGCTCTACACAGATACATCCAGACTGAAATGGATTTTCTGGACATCTCATCACTCGGTGTTTCTTATCGATATGCTATTAAAATTGAGCATAAATTTAAGCACGAGAACAAACAAGAATTCGAGTTTGCAAATCCGTAACAAACAAAGTATGACAAAGACGGACCTAACAAACAGTCTCCCGAAAACCAGTCCAATACACAGTAAAAGAAGGGTCACGGAAAGACAAAGGACACTGGAAAATGGTGTGATTTCCACAAAATCCCCTGGCACAACACCGATGAATGTCACTCAAAACAGTCATTGGTGGCCGATATCAAAGACAATGAGTCGAACCCTAATTCAAAATTTGATTATGAAAATACTGGTAAAGGACAGATCATTGACATAGACCCCTCTGCTATTGTCGTGGCCGCAGCTATTCAACCAGAAGAGCCAACAGATCCTGAAGAGAGGGAGCACATTTTTCATTCACAGATGTGGGTGAAGGGGACCTTGCTACATTTTATTGTTGATAGCGGAAGCATGAAAAACCTCATCTCAGCAGAGGTCATCAAATAGTTGGGATTTTTGACAACACCACACCCACAGCCATACAACATCGGGTGGCTTTGACAAGGACGAGATCTTCGTGTCAACCAAAAGTGTTGATTGTCATATGGCATCCAACCCTTCAAGGATGAGGTATTATGTGATGTTGCCTCACTAGATTTCTTTGATGTTCTCTTAGGCCAACCATATATGTGGAGACACCATGTTGTTTATGAGTCTCGGCCCCGTAGTGTCATTGTTACTTTGGGGGTTCATCTCTACAGAATACCAGAGGTAGTTCCAACTACTGTTCCACCTAAAATGTGCCGCAAGGTAGTATCTCATACTGTAAAATTCAGCTTCTTCACAATATGTTCAAAAGGAGAACAAAAGGACACTACAACCACTATAGCCTTGCCCCAAGCACCTTCTATCCAACATAGGCAGGTCGACAAGGCTGCAGCAAAGTGAAAAGATTCCTTCTACACATCATCCTCTCATGTATCTTGACTTGTTGAATAGACTCAACCTCAATAGGTTCATGACAGATTTCCACAAACCGAGCAGGGCGACGTCTCCAGCAAGACAAACAGCTTACCAAGATGCAGATTCAACAAACGCTTTTCCCTCTCCCCCGGGAACTCAACGCAATGGAGACCATTGCTTCCTAAAGAGGGAGGATTGATCTAGGTGGATATCGGTGGCCACCCACCTTTTTCAAATGTCTCAAAACAGTTTTCTCGCAATTTTGGCAATTTACTATTTTTAGCAGGTTTTAACATATGGGGCCATTTTGAGTGTCCAAATGAAGGTTTTTCAATATCGAGGTTCTCAATGATATAAAAAGTCATAATTGAGCCCCCAAAATGAATATCCTCGATGATACCTTTCCAACGAGCTATCACACTCCTAAAACAAAGATCGTATGTAAAAGTTACGACCTCGGGAAGTTGATATACTCACTTACCCAAACGGGGCCCACATGACTTTTGACGCTTCATCTCCTAGAGTTAGGTTTTTGGATGACTATGGTTTTTGGAATTCCTTCTTATTGTAAAAAGGCATTCAGAGCCTCATTGTAATCATCTTCTTGCGAATGCGAGTAGACATCACATCTCTTCTCAGAGATAAGTTGCCACCATTCTAGCGAGTCTTTCACCCTGTATTTTTACAGTCTCTGTACATTTCTTTCATTAATAGAAATCGTGTATTACTGTATATCTGTGCTTATGTTTTCATCTATGATACATTTCTGTTATATTATTGAATATCTATGATATCTCTGTTCATTTCTTTATTATATCTCCGATCTCATTTCGTGCCGAAAATAATCTGGATTAGTGGTATCAGAGCAGGCTGCTCTTGATCATTTTTTTAGTGTGTTTCCCCGACAAGGTCCAATTATAGCAAGTTGGGTCTTGAGCTAGTCTCTCTTGAAGACAATGGCTCTCACACACACAAGAAACCCTCAATGGTGGAAGAAAAGAAAAACGACAAAGAAGATGATCCTATCAATCTGTTGCTTCAGCAAGCTCTCACGCGACAGAGGGACAAAATGATGGAGAATTTTTCCCACATCCTTCAATGCCTACTGATAGCATCAGGAACATCTTCATCAAGTGGACACTTTGGAGGCACCTCTCCTTTCAAGGTACAAGTTAATTTTGATATTCCTGTATTTGAAGGACAGATAGATGCAGAAGCCCTAGAAAAATGGTTAACTATGCTAGAAGGTTATTTCTCTGTTCACAATTTTTTCGACAAAGAAAATATCACCTTCGCCCTCCTTAAAGCTCTCCCTCATGTCAAACATTGGTGGGAAACTTACTGGGAGAAAAGTTCCACAGAGGAGTTTGGAATATATGGGGCCGATCCCACTTGGGATTTTTTTGTGGATGTGGTAAAAGAACAATATTACTATGTTGGACACTATGAGGACCAGTACATGAGATGGACCACACTGCAGCAAGAGAGGGGCCAAGAAGTTTTGGAGTTCACCAATACCTTCCATACCTTGCGCACCAAGTTGGGTATCAAAGACTCCGAGTGGCATTTGGTTCTGAACTACCGTGGGGCTCTACACAGATACATCCATACTGAAATGGATTTTTTGGACATCCCATCACTCGATGCTGCTTATCGATATGTTGTTAAAATTGAGAAGAAATTTAAGCACCAGAACAAATGGGAATTTGGGTCTGCAAATCCGCAACAACTAAAGTATGACAAAGACAACCCTAACAAATAGTCTCCCGAAAACCAGTCCAAGACAGTTTCTCAAAACAATCATTGGTGGGCGAGATCAAAGACAAGGCGCCAAACCCTAAGTCAAAATCTAATTCTGAAAATCCTGGTAAAGGACATATCATTGATGCAGACACAACTGCTATTTGCACAACCACGACTATTCAACCAAAACAACCAATAGATCCTGAAGAGAGGGAGTACCATTTTCATTTACAGATGTGGGCGAAGGGGACAACACTTCATTTTATTGTTGATAGCGGAAACCAGAAAAACCTCATCACAGTAGAGGGTGTCAAATAGTTGGGATTGTTGACAACACCACACCCACAGCCATAAAACATCAGGTGGCTTTGGCAAGGACGAGATCTATGTGTCAACCAACAGTGTCGATTATCATACGACATCCAACCCTTCAAGGATGAGGTATTATGTGATGTTGCCCCACTGGATGTCTATGATGTTCTCTTGGGCCAACCATATATGTGGAAAAGCCATGTTGTTTATGAGTCTCGGCCCTGTAGTGTCATTGTTACTTTGGGGGTTCATCTCTACAGAATATCAAAGGTAGTTTCGACTACTGTTCCACCTAAAAAGTGTCGCAAGGTAGTATCTCATACTGCAAAATTCAGCTTCATCACAATCTATTCAAAAGGAGAACAAAAGGACATTGCAACCACTATAGCATTACCCCAAGTACCTTCTATCCTACAGAAGTGGGTCGACAAGGCTGCAGGAAAGTGAAAACATTCCTTCTACACATCGTCCTCTCATGTATCTCAACTTGTTGAACAACTTCAACCTCAATAGGTTGGTGACAGATTTCCACAAACCGATCAAGGCGACGTCTCCAGCAAGACAAGTAGTTCACCAAGATGCAGATTCAACAAACGCTTTTTCCTCTTACCCGGGAACTCAATGCAATGGAGACCATTGCTTCCTAAGGAGGGAGGATTAATCTAGGTGGATATCAGTGGCCACCCACCTTTTCCAAATGGCTCAAAACAGTTTTCTGGCAAATTTGGCAATTTACTATTTTTAGCAAGTTTTAACTTTCGGGGCTATTTTGAGGGCCCAAATGAAGGTTTTTTGATACAGATCATTGACGTAGACCCCACTGCTATTGTCACGACTACAACTATTCAAGTAGAAGAACTAATAGATCCTTTATAGGGGGAGCACCTTTTTCATTCACAGATGTGGGTGAAGGGGACCCCGCTGCATTTTATTGTTGATAGCGGAAGCCAAAAAAACCTCATCTCAGCAGAGGTCGTCAAACAGTTGGGATTGTTGACAACACCACACCCGCATCCATACAACATTGGGTGGCTTCGGCAAGGAAGGGATCTCCATGTCAACCAACAGTGTCGATTTTCATACGGAATCCAACCCTTCAAGGATGAGGTATTATGTGATGTTGCCCCACTGGATGTCTATGATGTTCTCTTGGGCCAGCCATATATGTGGAGATGCCATGTTGTTTATGAGTCTCGGCTGCATAGTGTCATTGTTACTTTGGGGGGTCATCTCTACAAAATACCAAAGGTAGTTCTGAATACTGTTCCACCTAAAACGTGATGCAAGGTAGTATCTCATACTGCAAAATTCAGCTTCTTCACAATCTGTTCAATAGGAGAACAAAAGGACATTGTAACCACTATAGCCTTGCCCAAAACACCTTCTGTCCAATAGAAGCGGGTCGAAAAGGCTGCAGCAAAATGCAAAGATTCCTTCTACACATCATCCTCTAATGTATCTCAACTTGTTGAACAAAATCAAACTCAATAGGTTCGTGACAGATTTCCACAAACCGAGCAGGGCGACGTCTCCAACAAGACAAGCAGCTCATCAAGATGCAGATTCAACAAACGCTTTTCCCTCTCCCCCAAGAAATCAACACAATGGAGACCATTTCTTCCTAAGGAGAGAGGATTGATCTAGGTGGATATCAGTGGCCGCCCACCTTTTCCAAATGGCTCAAAACAGTTTTCTGGCAATTTTGGCAATTTACTATTTTTAGCAGGTTTTAACTTCCGGGGCCATTTTGAGGGCCCACATGAAAGTTTTTCTAGATCAATGTTTTGAATGATATCATAAGGCATAATTGATCCCACAAAATTAATCTCATCGACGATACCTTTCCAACGAGATATCACACACCTAAAACGGAGATTGTATGCAAACGTTACGACCCTGGGAAGTTGATGTACTCACTTACCCAAACAGGTCCCACATGACTTTTGGCGCTTCATCTCCTAGGGTTAGGTTTTTGGATGTCTAGGGTTTTTGGAATTCCTTCTTATTGTAAAAAGGCCTTCAGAGCCTCATTGTAATCATCTTCTTGCGAATGCGAGTAGCCATCACATCTCTTCTCAGAGATAAGCTGCCACCATTCTAGCGAGTCTTTCACTCTGTATTTTTACAGTCTCTGTACATTTCTTTAATTAATAGAAATCATGTATTACTGTATATATGTGTTTATGGTTGCATCTCTGATACATTTCTATGATATTATTGAATATCTGCAATATCTTTGTGCATTCTTTATTATATCTCCGATCTCATTTCATGCTGAAAATAATCTGGATCAGTAGTATCAAAGCAGGTTACTCTTGATCATTTTTTCAGTGCATGTCTACGACGAGTTCCAATTATAGCAATTTGGGTCTCGAGATTGTCTCTCTTGACAACAATCACTCTCTCACACTCAAGAAACTCTCAATGGCGGAAGAAAAGAAAAACAACGGAGCAAACGATCCTATCAATATATTGCTTGAGCAAGCTCTCACGCGACAGAGGGATGAAATGAAGGAGAATTTTTCCCACATCCTTCAACGCCTATCGATAGCATCAGGTGCATCTTCATCAAGTGGCCACTTTGGAGGCACATTTCCTTACAAGGTACAAGTTAATTTTGATAATCCTTTGTTTGAGGGACAGATCGATGCAGAAGCCCTAGAAAAATGGTTAACTCTGCTTGTTGGTTGTGGATCCTAATTATCTTCCTGATTTAGAGGTCTTTTACTTTCAGTCGTGTTTATACCCTATGAAGTATTTACACCCCATAAGTATGTACACTCTTCTACGTGGGGGAGTGCAGAGGGGGGGTACCCTTGTAAAAGTATATTGTAATTTCATTGTAAATATGGACCCTTCATTATAAGGTCGCAGATCTAACGATAGAGATTATGATAGGGTTTTTTTCCCTAGAAGGAAACCCTCTTTTATGAGGGAAATGTATTGCGGCTATGTAGGTTGGTGAGTATTATATTCTGAGAGAGGAGACTGTGAGAGAAAGAAGAGGAAGTTACAACAGGTTTTGTTGTAGGTTGTATCCCTTCATTTTGCTGGATAATAATAAAGAAAGGACCTGGCAATTTCTCTGGTGGACGTAACCTTAACTGGGTGAACCACGTAAATCTGTGTCTCTCTTGTATTGTGTATCTTCTGTGTTTTGTTTCAGCATTTGTTTTATTTTATTGCTCTGCGGTCCTTTTTTTCTAACAACTTCTCTGTTCACAATTTTTTCGACAGAGAAAAGATCACCTTCACACTCCTTAAATCTCTCCCTCTTGTAAAACATTGGTGGGAAACTTACTAGGAGCAAAGATCAATCGAGGAGTCTGGAATATATAGGGCCGATGCCACCTGGGATTTTTTTGTGGATGTGGTAAAAGAACAATATCACCCTGTTGTCAACTATGAGGACCAGTACATGAGATGGACCACACTGCGGCAAGATAGGGGCCAAGCAGTTTCCGAGTTCACCAATACGTTCCATACCTTGTGCACCAAGTTTTGTATCAAAGACTCCGAGCGGCATTTGGTTCTGAAATACCGTGGGGCTCTACACAAATACATCCAGACTGAAATGGATTTTCTGGACATCTCATCACTCGGTGTTGCTTATCGATATGCTATTAAAATTGAGCATAAATTTAAGCACCAGAACAAACGGGAATTCGGGTCTGCAAATCCACAACAACCAAAGTATGACAAAGATGGCCCTAACAAATAGTCTCCCGAAAACCAGTCCAATACACAAGAAAAGAAGGGTCACGGGAAGATAAAGAAGGACATCGGAAAATGGTATGATTTCCACAAAATCCACTGGCACAACATCGATGAATGTCGCTCAAAATAGTCATTGGTGGCCGATATCAAAAATAAGGAGTCGAACCCTGATTCAGAATCTGATTTTGAAAATACTGGTAAAGGACAGATCATTGATGCAGACGCGACTGCTATTGTCACGACCGGAGCTATTCAACCAGAAGAGCCAACATCTCCTGAAGAGGGGGAGTGCCCTTTTCATTCACATATGTGGGTGAAGGGGACCCCGCTGCATTTTATTGTTGATAGAGGAAGCATGAAAAACCTCATCTCAACAGAGGTCGTCAAATAGTTGGGATTGTTGACAAAACCACACCCCCAGCCATACAACATCGGGTGTCTTTGGAAAGGATGAGATCTCCGTGTCAATCGACAGTGTCGATTGTCATACAGCATCCAACCCTTCAAGGATGAGGTATTATGTGGTGTTGCCCCACTGGATGTCTTTGATGTTCTCTTGGGCCAACCATATATGTGGAGACACCATGTTGTTTATGAGTCTCGGCCCCATAGTGTCATTGTTACTCTGGGGGGTCACCTCTACATAATACTAGAGGTAGTTCTGACTACTGTTTCACCTTAAAAGTGTCGCAAGGTAGTATCTCATACTGCAAAATTCATCTTCTTCACAATCTGTTCAAAATAAGAACAAAAGGACACTACAACCACTATAGCTTTGCCCCAAGCACCTTCTATCCAACATAAGCGGGTCAACAAGGCTGCAGCAAAGTGCAAATATTCCTTCTACACATCTTCCTCTCATGTATCTTGACTTGTTGAACAGCCTCAACCTCAACAGGTTCGTGACAGATTTCCATAAACCGAGCAGGGTGACGTCTCCAACAAGACAAATAACTCACCAAGATGCAGATTCAACAAACTCTTTTCCCTCTCCCCCGGGAACTCAATGCAATGGAGACCATTTCTTCCTAAAGAGGGAGGATTGATCCAGGTGGATATTGGTGGCCACCCACCTTTTTCAAATGGCTCAAAATAGTTTTCTGGCAATTTTGGCAATTTACTATTTTTAGCAGGTTTTAACATACGGGGCCATTTTGAGGGCCCAAATGAAGGTTTTTCTATATAAAGGTTCTCAATGATATTAGAAGGCATAATTGAGCCACCAAAATGAATCTCCTCTATGATCCCTTTCCAACGAGCTATCACACACCTAAAACGGAGATCGTATGCAAAATTACGACCCCGGGAAGTTGATATACTCACTTACCCAAACAGGGTCCACACGACTTTTGTCGCTTCATCTCCTAGAGTTAGGTTTTTGGATGTCTAGGGTTTTTGGAATTCCTTCTTATTGTAAAAATGCCTTCAATGCCTCATTGTAATCATCTTCTTGTGAATGTGAGCAGCCATCACATCTCTTCTCAGAGATAAGCTGCCACCATTCTAGCGAGTCTTTCACTCTATATTTTTACAGTCTCTATACATTTCTTCCATTAATACAAATCATGTATTATTGTATATTTGTGTTTATGGTTGCATATATGATACATTTTTGTTATATTATTGAATATATGAGATATATCTGTGCATTTCTTTATTATATCTTCGATCTCATTTCGTGCCGAAAATAATCCAGATCAGTGGTATCAGCGCAGGCTACTCTTGATCATTTTTTTAGTGCATGTCCCCAACGAGGTCCAATTATAGCAATTTGGGTCTCAAGCTAGTCTCTCTTGAATACAATCGCTCTCGCACACCCAAGAAACCCTCAATGGCGGAAGAAAAGAAAAACGACGGAGCAGACGATCCTATCAATCTGTTGCGTGAGCAATCTCTCACGCGATAGAGGGATGAAATGATGGAGAATTTTTCCCACATCCTTCAATGTCTACCAATAGCATCAGGTGTATCTTCATCAAGTGGCCACTTTGGAGGCACCTTGCCTTTCAAGGTACAAGTTAATTTTTATATTCCTGTATTTGAAGAACAGATAGATGCAGAAGCCCTAGAAAAATGGTTAAATCTCCTAGAAGGTTATTTCTCTGTTCACAATTTTTCCAACAGAGAAATGATCACCTTCGCACTCCTTAAAGCTCTCCCTCATGTCAAACATTGGTGGGAAACTTACTAGGAGAAAAGTTCCACAAAGGAGTCTAGAATATATGGGGCCGATCCCACTTGAGATTTTTTTGTGGAAGTGGTAAAAGAACAATATTACCCTATTGGCAACTATGAGGACCAGTACATGCGATGGACCACACTATGGCATGAGAGGGGCCAAGAAGTTCAAGAGTTCACCAATACCTTCCATACCTTACACACCAAGTTGGGTATCAAAGACTCTGAGCGGCATTTGGTTTTGAAATTCCATGGGGCTCTACATAGATACATCCAGACTGAAATGGATTTTCTAGACATCTCATCACTTGGTGCTACTTATCCATGTGCTATTAAAATTGAGCAGAAATTTAAGCACCAGAAGAAGTGGGAATTCGAGTCTGCAAATTTTCAACAACCAAAGTATGACAAAGAAGGCCCTAACAAATGTCACTCAAAAAAATCATTGGTGGCCGAGATCAAAGACAAGGAGGCGAACCCTGATTCAGAATCTGATTCTGAAAATACTAGTAAAGGATAGATCATTGACGTAGACCCCACTGCTATTATCACGACTGCAACTATTCAACCAGAAGAACCAACAGATCCTGAAGAGAGGGAGAACCTTTTTCATTCACATATGTGATTGAAGGGGACACCGTTGCATTTTATTGTTGATAGCGAAAGCCAGAAAAACCTCATCTCAGCAGAGGTCGTCAAATAGTTGGGATTGTTGACAACACCACACCCGCAGCCATACAACATCGGGTGGCTTCGGCAAGGAAGAGATCTCTGTGTCAACCAACAGTGTCGATTTTCATATGGCATCCAAACCTTCAAGGATGAGGTATTATGTGATGTTTCCCCACTGGTTGTCTGTGATCTTCTATTGGGCCAACCATATATGTGGATACGCCATGTTGTTTATGAGTCTCGACCCTGTAGTGTCATTGTTACTTTGGGGGGTCATCTCTACATAATACCAGAGGTAGTTCCGACTACTCTTCCACCTAAAAAGTGTTGCAAGGTAGTATCTCATACTGCAAAATTCATCTTCTTCACAATCTGTTCAAAAGGAGAATAAAAGGACACTACAACCACTATAGCCTTGCCCCAAGCACCTTCTATCCAACAGAAGCGGGTCAACAAGGTTTCAACAAAGTGCAAAGATTCCTTCTGCACATCATCCTCTCATGTATCTCGACTTGTTGAATAGCCTCAACCTCAACAGGGTTATGACAGATTTCCACAAATTGAGCAGGGCGACGTCTCCAACAAGACAAGCAGCTCACCAAGATGAAGATTAAACAAATGCTTTTCCCTCTCCCCCGGGAACTCAACGCAATGGAGACCATTGCTTCCTAAGGAGGGATGATTGATCCAGGTGGATATCGGTGGCCACCCATCTTTTCCAAATGGATCAAAACAGTTTTCTGGCAATTTTGTCAATTTACTATTTTTAGCAGGTTTTAACTTTCGAGGCCATTTTGAGGGCCCAAATGAATGTTTTTCGAGATAGAGATTCTCAATAATTTCTGAAGGAATAATTGATCCCCTAAAATTAATCTCCTCGATGATACCTTTCCAACGAGCTATCACATGCCTAAAACGGAGATCATACGCAAAAGTTACGACCCCGGGAAGTTGATGTACTCACTTACCCAAACAGGGCCCACATGACTTTTGGCGCTTCATCTCCTAGGGTTAGGTTTTTGGATGTCTAGGGTTTTTGAATTCATTCTTGTTGTAAAAAGTCCTTCAGAGCTTCATTGTAATCATCTTCTTGTGAATGTGAGTAGCCGTCACATCTCTTCTTAGAGATAAGCTGCCACCATTCTAGCGAGTTTTTCACTTTGTATTTTTACAGTCTCTGTACATTTCTTTCATTAATAGAAATTGTGTATTACTGTATATATGTGTTTATGGTTTCATCTCTGATACATTTCTATTATATTATTAAATATCCGTGATATCTCTCTGCATTTCTTTACTATATCTCCGATCTCATTTTGTGCTGAAAATAATCTGGATCAGTGGTATCAGAGCAGGTTGCTCTTGATCATTTTTTCAGTGCATGTCCCCGACGAGGTCCAATTATAGCAGGTTGCGTCTCGAGCTTGTCTCTCTTGAACACAATTTCTCTCGCACACCCAAGAAACCCTCAATGGCAGAAGAAAAGAAAAATGATGGAGCAGACAATCCTATCAATCTGTTGCTTGAGCAAGCTCTCACGCAACAGAGGGACGAAATGATGGAGAATTTTGTCCACATCCTTCAACACCTACCGATAGCATCAGGTGCATCTTCATCAAGTGGCCACTTTGGAGGCACCTTGCCTTTCAAGGTACAAGTTAAATTTGATATTCCTATATTTGAAGGACAAATAGATGCAGAAGCCCTAGAAAAATGGTTAACTCTGCTAGAAGGTTATTTCTCTATTCACAATTTTTCCGATAGAGAAAATATCACCTTCACACTCCTTAAAGATCTCCCTCATATCAAACATTGGTGGGAAACTTACTGGGAGCAAAGTTCCACAGAGGAGTCTAGAATATATGGGGTCGATCCCACTTGGGATTTTTTTGTGGATGCAATAAAAGAACAATATTACCCTGTTGGAAACTATGAGGACCAGTACATGAGATGGACCACACTGCGGCAAGAGAGGGGCTAAGCAGTTCTAGAGTTCACCAATACCTTCCATACCTTGCGCACCAAGTTGGGTATCAAAAACTCCGAGCGGTATTTGGTTCTGAAATACCATGGGGCTCTACAAAGATACATCCAGACTGAAATGGATTTTCTGGACATCTCATCACTCAGTGTTGGTTATCGATATGCTGTTAAAATTGAGCAGAAATTTAAGCACCAGAACAAACGGAAATTTGGGTCTGCAAATCCACAACAACCAAAGTATGACAAAGACGGCCCTAACAAATAGTCTCCTGAAAACCAGTCCAAGACACAGGAAGAGAAGTGTCACGGAAGACAAAGAAGGACACCGGAAAATGGTGTGATTTCCACAAAATCTCCTGGCACAACACCGATGAATGTCGCTCAAAATAGTCATTGGTGGCTGAGATCAAAGACAAGGAGCCGAACCCTGATTCATAATTTGATTCTGAAAATACTGGTAAAGGACAGATCATTGACGCAGACCCCACCGTTATTGTCGTGACTCCAGCTATTCAACCAGAAGAAACAACATATCCTGAATAGAGGGAGCACCTTTTTCATTCATAGATGTGGGTGAAGGGGACCCCACTACATTTTATTGTTGATAGCAGAAGCCAAAAAAACCTTATCTCAGCAGAGGTCGTCAAACAGTTGGGATTGTTCACAACACCACACCTGCAGCCATACAACATTGGGTGGCTTTGGCAAGAATGATATCTTCGTGTCAACCAACAGTGTCGATATTCATACGTCATCCAACCCTTCAAGGATGAGGTATTATGTGATGTTGCCCCACTGGATGTCTGTGATGTTCTCTTGGGCCAGCCATATATGTGGAGATGCCATGTTATTTATGAGTCTCGAACCTGTAGTGTCATTGTTACTTTGGGGGGTCATCTCTACAGAATACCAGAGGTAGTTTCGACTATTGTTCCACCTAAAATGCGCCGCAAGGTAGTATCTCATACTGCAAAATTCAGCTTCTTCACAATCTGTTCAAAAGGAGAACAAAAGGACACTGCAACCACTATAGTCTTGCCCCAAGCACCTTCTATCCAACATAAGTGGGTCGACAAGGCTACAAAAAAGTGAAAATATTCCTTCTACACATCGTTATCTCATGTATGTCGACTTGTTGAACAGCCTCAACCTCAATAGGTTTGTGACAGATTTCCACAAACCGGGCAAGGCGACATCTCCAACAAGACAAGCAGCTCTCCAAGATGCAGATTCAACAAACGTGTTTTCCTCTCCCCTGAAAACTCAATGCAATGGAGACCATTTCCACCTAAGGAGGTGGGATTGATCCAGGTGGATATCGGTGGCCACCCACCTTTTCCAAATGGCTCAAAACAGTTTTCTCGCAATTTTGGCAATTTACTATTTTTAGCAGGTTTTAACTTTTGAGGGCCCAAATGAAGGTTTTTCAAGATAGAGATTTTCAATGATATTTTAAGGAAAAATTTATCCTCCAAAATGAATCTCCTCGATGATACCTTTCCAACGAGCTATCACACGCCTAAAACGGAGATCGTATGCAAAAGTTATGACCCCGAGAAGTTGATGTACTCACTTACCCAAACGGGGCCCACATGACTTTTGGCGCTTCATCTCCTAGGGTTAGATTTTTGGATGTCTAGGGTTTTTGGCATTCCTTCTTATTGTAAAAATGCCTTCAGAGCCTCATTGTAATCATATTCTTTCAAATTCAAGTATCCGTCACATCTCTTCTCAGAGATAAGCTGCCACCATTCTAGCGGGTCTTTCAGTCTGTATTTTTACAGTCTCTGTACATTTCTTTCATTAATAGAAATCCTGTATTACTGTATATATGTGTTTATGGATGCATCTATGATACATTTCTGTTATATTATTGAATATCTGCTATATCTTTGTGCATTTCTTTATTATATCTCCGATCTCATTTCGTGTCGAAAATAATCCCGATCAACCCCTCTCAGCAGTTGCATTACACCTGTTGTTTTTCTGATAAGTATTTATGTTCTGTATTTTAAATTGAATGTTCCTAAAAGGCATGATCATGGTTATACACTCATGAATGGTTTATGTATAGAAGTGTTCTCCTAGTGTGTTTGATCGGAAAAGGCGGATGCATGCTTATACTTGTATGGCCATATTTGGTTCATATATATATATATATATTGAACAAGTTCAGATTTTGAAGTCCATTCTCAGGAGATCTGTCCCATGCACTTGACCTAAACCATGCCCTGGGTTGTTTTCCCCGAAGGCGCCTCCTTCCGGAAAGCTCCATCATATTCCAGAGCTGGAGTGAGTTCCTTGAAAGGACCACCATTTTTAAATAAATACTTAATCTTACCTCACCCCTGTCATAGATTTCATAGCTCGATGATTTAAGAAGGCTTTTCAGTCAGGTCACCCAGCCTGGTGATAATTACCCAAGAATCTGTTGAAGGATTCTATGGCCTAAGTTTGGAAACCTTACACCAGAAAGAATGGTTCCCTTAGAGTTGGTATTTCGGTGTTTCGGCACCCGGGATACCCAAGGGTGAGTTCCCTTGTATTCGCATGTCACGAATTCCTGATTTGAAAAACCCCGAAAGGATGTAGCGTGGTTTGAGTTTGGTATTTCAGCATTTCGACACCCGGGATACCTAAGGGCGAGTTCCCTTGTATTCGCATGTTGCGAATTCCCGATTCACGAAACCCCGAAAGGATGTAGCATGGTTTGAGTTTGGTATTTCGGCATTTCGACACCCGGGATACCCAAGGGCGAGTTCCCTTGTATTCGTATGTCACGAATTCTTGATTCGTGAAACCCCGAAAGGATGTAGCGTGGTTTGAGTTTGGTATTTCGACGTTTTGACACCTGAGATACCCTAGGGCAAGTTCCCTTGTATTCACATGTCGTGAATTCCCAATTCGCAAAACCCTGAAAGGATGTAGTATGGTTTGAGTTTGGTATTTCAGCATTTCGGCACCCAAGATACCCAAGGGCGAGTTCCCTTGTATTCACATGTTGCGAATTCCCGATTCACGAAACCCTGAAATGATGTAGCGTGGTTTGAGTTTGGTATTTCGGCGTTTCGGCACCCGGGATACCCAAGGGAAAGTTCCCTTGTCTTCGCATGTCGTAAAATCCTGAAATAGTCTAGTGTGAATAAGTATCGACGTTTTGGAGTTTCAACTCCCTGGAAACCCAAGTACAAGACTTCTTGCCTTCGCATGTTTCGAAGTCTCGATGTGAGAAACCTTGAAATGTTAGAGCGTGAGTAGATTTTAATGTTTCGGCGTTTCGGCACCCGAGACTCCCAAGGGTCAATTTCCTTATCTTCGTACATCATGGAACCCCGACTTGCAAAATGCCGACATGAACTTA
>ML792792.1:554908-567337 GCA_009831015.1 Picea engelmannii | reverse complement strand
CATTTTGGAGTTTCAGCTCCCGGGAAACCCAAGTGTGAGACCTCCTGTCTTCGCGTATCATGAAATCCCGACTTGTGAAGCCCCAAAACAAGCTCAATAGATATATGGGTTTCGATGTTGCGTCACCTGGGAAACTAAAGGGCAGGAACCTTCATCTTCATACATCGTGAAATCCTGGTATGCGAAGTCCTGGTAGGTGAAATCCCGAAGTGGTTTGGTGTGAATAGAATTCTAGGTTTCAGGGTTTGGGGAGTCGAAGAACTCGACTCCCTCGCATTTCAATCTCCCGGTTTCTAAAGTCCCGAAATGCGAAAGGCGCCTCTTGGCTTAGCCTGGGCTCACAACTGATGAATACATGGGAGTAAATCCTACGTTTGGTGCGTAAGTTGTACACAACGGATCTTCAACGAAAGAACCAGTGAGCTGGTGTGGTAAAGGTCCCGATTGGAAGACCTATCCTACGCTAGAACCTCATAGGAATTCAGAGATTCTGTTAGTCGGTAAAAAGGGAGGAAAAAGATGAAAAATATTAGCTCTTGTAGTGGGTGTGTTACACCATCAGATTAGGGTTGCAGAATAGGATGCATGGAAAACTTCCTTTAAAACCAAACAAGGATTTTTTGAGTGGTTAGTTATGTCGTTTGGGATTTGTAATGCTCCAACAACCTTCATGTGTGTGATGAATGATGTATTCAGTCCATTTCTAGATGATTTTGTGATTGTATATTTAGATGAAATTCTTATATTTAGTGGGACTTGGGATGAACATGTAAGGTATGTAAATCAAGTATTGGATACTTTAGAAAGGAAAAAAATGTATTTAAAATTGTCCAAATGTGAATTTGGTAAGACTGCACTTGTATACTTAGGTCATAATGTAGGAGGAGGACAATTGAAAATTGGTCCTTCCAAGATTGATGTAATTGTAAATTGGCCTAAGCCCAAAAGTGTAACCAAAATATGGAACTTCTTAGGTGCAGTCCAGTACTAGAGGAGATTCATTTCAAACTTATCTTTTATAGAATCTCCTTTGCATGCCTTAACGAATGTGAAGAACACTTTTTAGTGGGGAGGAAAGCAACAAAAATATTTTGACACTTTGAAGGGAAATATCAGTACCACACCAGTATTAGCATTGTCCAATCTTCAACAGCCTTTCGATATCGAGACAGATGCTAGCGGGTATGCCATGGGTGTAGTATTTATGCAATATCGTAAGCCTATCTGTTACCACTCTGAAAATTTTAACAAAGATGTTGTTAACTATCCTATGTATGATAAAGAGTTGTATGCATTAGTTCAAAGCATAAAGAAATGGAAGCACTACTTGTTAGGGAAGGAAATAATCATACATACAGATCATCAACCCTTACAGTATCTCCAAGCAAAAACCAAGCTGAAACAATCTCGACATTATAGATGGATGGGTTTTCTTCAATGATTTCATTTGGTAATCAAATACAAAAGGGGTACAAGTAACAAGGTAGTTGATATGCTTTCTAGACCCCCTATTGTTTCTTCTATTATTTTGAAGAATGCTTCTTTATCTCATGACAACTATGTGGAACAATATGCCATTTATGAATATTTTAAAGAAGCATTTGAGAAGCTAACCCATGGTTCACAGGTAGAGAACTATTTTTTGTACGGAAAACTACCCTACCATCTTGGAAAGCTATGTATTCCTACAAGTGAACGAGCCCATGTAATATGAGAAGCTCACACTTCTCTTATGTCTGGGCATTTTGGGGTAGCAAAAACTATGGCTCATCTACAGAGGTTTTGTTACTAGCCTTAGATGAAAGAAATTGTAACTAAATATGTAAAGGTGTGTGTGATGTGTTCTACTTATAAGCCCATTAATAGAAAATTGGGGCTATACTCACTACTTCCTGTTCCATCCCATCCATGGGAAATTATCTCCATGGATTTTTTAGGGGGTTTACCAATGTTGAAAAGGAGTCATGACTATTTGTATGTTGTAGTGGATAGGTTCAGCAAGATGTGTATCTTAATTTCATGTAAAAAGAAGATCGTTGCCGAGAATACTGCTAATCTCTTCTTTCAGTATGTTTGGGTTCACTTTGGGTTACCCACATCCATTATCTCAAATCAAGATACTTGATTCCTTGGGGATTTTTGGATGATCTTGTGGAGAATGATGGACACCAAGTTGAAGAGGAGCAATGCTTTCTATCCACATACAAAAGTACAGACAGAGTTTGTTAACTGAACAATAGTACTTTTTCTTCGAGGCTACTGCAACAATCATCCCAAGTTATGGGATGAATATATACCCTATGTACAACATGCTTATAATTGAGCCTTACATTCCTCCACTCAATGTTCTCCTTTTGAGACATGTTTTAGGTATTTTCCTAAGGTCCCTTTGGACTTGGTATATGGGAGAGATACTAATTCAAATGAAGAAAGAAATGAAGACAGGGCTCGCAAGTTCATTTAGAGGATCCAACAAGTACACCAAGAAGTCAAGGAACAATTGGAGAAAATTCAAGCATAGTATAAAGCTCGGCATGACAAACACAAGGTTGATCATCAGTTCCAAGTTGGAGACCAGTTATGGATTCACATCAACAAGGAGATATTGAAGGGTGAAGGCAAGAAACTCAATTCCATCTGTTATGGACCCTTCACTATTTTGGAGAAAAGTGGTACCAATGCTTTTCGTCTAGATATTTCACCTTATATGCAGATCTACTCAGTTGTAAATGTGGAAAACTTGAAACTTTTTTAGCCTCCCATGATCATGGATCAGGGTGAGGAAGTTTCAATACCTTCAGTTGATGAGTTTTTTCCTGAGTACTTCGATGAGTTGAAAGAATATATCATCTTGGACAGAAGGATGAGGACTTCGCGCAAGGGTGATTTTGATTATATTCAAGTGGGATTCAAGGGCACACATTCAAGAAAGGAAAAGTGGATTGAGAAGGACAAGATGAGGGAACTATTCCCTCACTTATATGTTGATTGATGAAAGCTTTTGGTGGTCCAAAAATATCTCAGTGGGAAGGCATGATCCAAAAAGGATCCAGAGGAGACTAAGCATAACTCAGAATTCATAGAAACAACTAATGAAGCTTAGAATGGCCTCAACAGATAGAGAAAGAGAAAAAAATCAAATTCCTCAGATCTCAGTTAAATTGGCATCATCATGAAGAGTGCTTCACAAGCTTTCCAATGGCATAAACACCTTGTCAAATGGAGTTACATATCAAAAGATATTTGTGGTCAAAGTTTTGGTCAACATAGCCTAGTCAGCAGGGATGAGTCAGAATCCATACTACTGACATAAACATCGGTACGAATGACATCAGCATCCATACAGGGTATGTGGCACATGCAGAGGGTGACACATGTCATGTTTACATTAGCATGGTGACATGGTAGCACCATAGGTTTCCATGTGTCACTCGATTTTGGAATTTTCTGGTGAATCCATGGACCAATGGGAAAGTGCCATGTGGCATTCCATACTTCCATGTGTCATTTCGTACATCCATGTGGCATACCATATATCCACTTGTCAGGTGATGTGGCAAGATGACAGAGCAGGGTTGATGTGGTTTTGACAGTGCATAAGTGGTGGCATGGCCCAATGAAAGGTTGCCATGTGGTCCAGTCATGGGCTACCATGTGGCAGTAGGAAAATGCATAAGGACGCACAACATCCATATTTTCAAAAATTGGCAGGGTTGGATGGTGCCAACCCCTAATCTGCCAAATTTGATAGGATTCTGCCAGATCTGGTCGAATGTAACCACACCACCAAACTTAACCGTATCCACTAAAGGCTCTGCCAAACTTAACTGTATCCTCCAAAGTCTCTTCCAAAACCACCAACCAAATATATATTATGTTGTAACCATATACCAAAAAAAGGAGGCTCATAGGTTCGACCCTGGGATCTCCCCTATCAACTCCTCCTTTGCAATGTCTGCCAACCAGTGTGTGACTTGGTAAATTCCTCTCCCATTATTACTTAATTGTTTCTTTTCTCCAGTGCATGGGGGGGGGCACACTAGGGGCGCGGCCAGATGGATGGGGAACAATTTTTGAGATAGATTCTCATGAATTTGTTGCAGGTTGCAGGCATGGAAACCGAGACAGAACTTATCTTGGGCCTAAAAATGCCAGACTCATATAGAGGTGTGGAGACACTCATTTTTTGGTAATTAGATGCCACTAATTCAGTGGTGATGTTCGTTTTCTGATCAGAGAAAATATTTTGTAGCTTAACTCCAGAATGAGGTATACTTATATATTTTACAATTCTTTTGTTGAGTTAATAAAAAGGCCTACCCATTTGAGAGCAGAACCCAGAGACGTAATCCATCAGGGACGAACTCTGTTATCAAGTATTTGTGTTCATATTTGATGCTTATGTCTCTTTATTATTGAACTTTTCCTTCTTTATGGTGCACTTCAATTTATGCTCATTTAACAAAATTATTTAATAAGTCACATCGATGAAAAGATCCTAGATCAGTCCCTCAAATCAAATATTGTTATCTTTGCCTTTGATGTGGAAGAATAGTCTCTTAAGGCTAAACATCACATCATTGCTTCCAAACATGCCTCTGCATGTTCACTTGTACGACCCCTAGAAAACTCTGGGAGTTCGATCTTCTATATTAATCTGGTGATGTCCCCTGGTGGAGGTCCTCTCTCTGAGTCCCTCGATGCTTTAGGGTTACACACTCCAAAAGTTGGGGGTTCCACTTCAACCTCCGTTGACTGGCGTCCCTTTAATGTCTCATTAATACCCTCTAAAGGGCACAAAATGAGAGCTAATTCAGGTGATGTTGGTGGCAGCATCGACGTTGGTGGTCCTTGCGACAATGCTCCTCGGTCTCGATTTCCTTGAGTCCTAACCATATTGAATACTGAATCTAGATCAACCAAATTCTTATCAGGGAAATTTTTAAGGCATTTCACATTTTCTCAAACTTATACTTGAAAATATAGGGTTAGGCATAAGTTTCTTATACTTTTTGTAAATAGAAAGTACTCCTATAAGGTAAGTGGCTAAAGGTCGATGGCCTAGGAAGGCCACCTCCATTGCACTTGGGAGGGGGTCTATCTAGCATCTCCCACTAAGGAGAGTGGTTAAAGGTCGGAGTCAAAAGCATCTAATCTTGGTAACTTTGTACAGGTATACTACTATTTCTCTAGCACTGAGGGGTGCTCGCCAATCGTTCTAACTTACCTCTTTGGTGCGTGTTAAATCTACCATTCCCATATAAAGTTTGGGATTAAGTAATGTGATCACATAATTGTTGTTTAAATCTATGCATTATTGTTCGTCAACACAGGTATTCCAATAGAGGATGAACACCTTCAGTAACCACTCACATGACCATATCAAATATCAACACATCGATGTTTTGATGTGGTAAAACCCCTACGAGGAAACATCCATGACCCCAGCCAACGCAGCCACTTGGAGAAGTTTATTAATACAAAAGAAAAATATTACAGAGATATTTTACAATATAGTTTCTCACAATCGACCATCGACACATGAGACTCGATGCTCTTTAAATCGAGATCATGGACCAATCGGGTGTTAAGCCACAAATCAATGGCCGTTAAGATCGAGGAGAATATGAACGGTCAAATCACTCTATGTCAGGAACATATAGTGACCATCATATTTCCTAACTACAAATGCATACTAATGCATACTAAAGAAACACGCTAAGAAACACATTTTTACCTAACGACACATTAGACCAAGTAGATCTTAACTAACTCCTAAGTGTCTAAATATCCTAACATCCCCCCTTAAGAACAAATTGGGATAGGATTGAAGGATTTACAGTAGTGACAGAATATGAGAAGGACAAAGGCATTAGATCCTATCACCCCTTAATGAAAACTTCCTGAACTCCTACCATAGATTGAAGTTTGGAAAACTTCACTTATGTAAGAGACTTTGTGGAAATGTCTGCAACTTGATCTTCTATAGGGAAAAAGAGCACTTCAATAACTTGATCATGAATGCTATTTATGATGAAGTGCATGTGTATCTCGATGTGCTTGATGCGTTGATGTTAAATTGGGTCTTTGGCGAGCTTGATGGCACAATGATTGTCACACCAAAGGATGGTTGGGTGTTGCTGCTGAAATCCAAACTCTAAAAGGATCTGTCGAAGACAAAAAGCTTCTTGAATTGCATTTACCGATGCTCGATACTCTGCTCCTACTGAAGAAAGTGTAATATAATGTTGTTTCTTATAGGCCCAAGTGATAGGTCCTGAACCAAGGTTGAAAACATAACCTACGGTAGACTTCCAATCATCAGGGTCATCGGCCCAATTTGAATCAGTGAAACCAACCAATAAAGGAGTCCCCCCTGAATTGTAATGTATCCCGAACTGAACTGTACCACAAACATAGAGAAGTATCCTTTTAGCTTATTTCCAATGGCTTTCATGGGGTACTTTCATATACCTGGCAAAAAGACCAACAACAAAGGAAAGATCAGGGTGAGTATGAGTCAAGTATAAGAGGCCACAAACTAACTAACGGTACAAGGTGGCATCAACTTCAGGAGAAGTACAGGTGATAGTAAGCTTGACTCCAGACTCGAAGGGAGAAGGGGATGGTTTACAATCATCCCTGTGAGAGCGATGAAGAAGGTCACAAGCATACTTAGATTAGGAAAGAAAAATTCCTTCATTGGTTTTCTAAACTTGGAGGCCAAGGAAATAGTGAAGAAAACCCAAGTCTTTCATTTCAAATTTCTTCTTAAGGCTGGTTTTCACATAGTTTAAAAGTTTTAAGTCACTACCAATAAGGATAAGGTCATCAACATAAAGGACAAGGATTATGATATGGATTCCTACTTTCTTGGTATAGACATTAGGATCATAATGGTATCTAGAGAATCCAGTGTCAATAAGAAAGTTGTCCATTTTGGCATACCAAGCTCGGGGAGCTTGCTTAAGACCGTAAAGAGATTTCTTAAGGCGGAAAACAAGGCTAGAGTCATTTTGAACATAGCCAGGAGGTTGTTCCATGTAGATTTATTCTTTCAAATCTCCGTGCAAGAAGGAAAATTTAACATCCATTTGATGGACCTCCCATTTATGTGAGGAAGCAAGGGAAAGAACAAGGCAGATGGAATTCATTTTGGCTACAGGGGAAAAGTTTTCATTATAGTCAATTCCTTCAACTTGGGAAAATCCTTTGGAAACTAACCGATCTTTGTGTCTTTCAACACTTCCATATTATGCATACTTAGTTCTGTAGACCCATTTAAATAACAAGTTTTCTTCCTTTTGGAAGAGGTACAATATCCCAAGTATCGTTGGCCATTAAAGAACAATACTCTTCATTCATTGTTGTTTCCCAATCTAGATGACCTGAATCTTCTGCAAATGTCTCGAGATCATGAGTCTCTGAAACTTGATCCAAAAGAGAAGAGGTTTGTTGGAACTATGAACGTGTCCAACATTGATCTGAAGGATCACCAACAAGATCACCAACTTCTTCTCATGTTGAATAGACCCATCTAGGAAGCTGTGGAATTGGTGTTGGTTTAGGTTCAAAAAACTCATATGGAGGAAGGTGAGCAAGATGAGGTGGATTTTCATCCTCACTGTCATCATCTGAAGAAGAAACTAGAATAGGAACAGAAGAAGGCACAAATGTCGAAGATGGCTCGCAGGCTGAAGAAGGCACAATCATTGAATTAGGCTTGCAGGCCAAGAGATTTTCATCAAATTTAACATCTCTTCTAATAATAATTTCATTAAAATGTGGTTGAAGAAGTCTATAACCTTTGACATCTTCAGAATAACCAACAAATATACACTTCTCACTTTTAGGCTGCAATGCTTTCATTTTCTCGTCAGGAATGTGAGCCCATGCTATACTGCCAAATGCACGAAAGTGACTTGCATATGGTTTAATTTTATTCCAATATTCTTCCGGTGTTATATTTTTAAGAGCATTTATGGGAGTGTGATTTAATATGTAATTTTCACAGTCGATTGCTTCCACCCAATACTTTAGGCTTAATACCTTAGATTGGATCATAGAATTAGCCAAATCTTTTACTGTGTGACTCTTTCTCTCAGCAACACCATTTTTTTGCGGTGTATATGGAACAATGTGTTGCATTTGGATGCCCTGTGTAGTGCAACAACTTGTAAAATTATTTTTCACATATTCGCCTCGATTATATGTTCTTAACTTTTGAATTTGATGTCCATATTTCTTTTCTATAAGGACCTTGTAGGCCAAAAACTTGTCAAAAACTTTGCTCTTAAGTTTTAATAAGTAAACCCAAGTACATATAGAAAAGTCATCAATGAAACTTAAGAAATACTTGCACCCATAAAAAGAAGGAGAAGAAAGTGGACCACACAAATCACTATGAAAAATCTGTAAAGGGCCTGAGGCGTTCCAAGAGGCATGTTTGTCAAAAATGTCTCGATGATGTTTTCCAAGAACACAATCGACACAAACACCATCTCTGCATGAAACAAGAGGAATACCAGTCACCATCTGTTGATTACATAGTTGTTGCAATGAGCGATAGTTTAGATGACCAAACTGCTCATACCAAAGTTTGCTCAAGTCATCGCTATGAGCAACAAAAACTGATGAAAAATATGATGACCCAAAGTTGTCAAACTTGTACAACCTAGTAATATCATCAAGAATTCCAGTTGCAAGAACATGCTTACGATCGTTTAGATCCTTGATTACAACTTGGTGAGGTGAAAACTCTACGGTTTTACCTTCACCTGAATAAGTGATTTGATATGCCGATAGAAGGTTAAAAGAAAGATTTGGAACACTTAATAAAGCATTGCAATTATTGTTTTCTACTTGAATTGTTCCAGATCCTTCAACACTAAGAGATCTATCATCACCAACAAATATTTTCTTGGTGGTACATTCATTTAGAGAAAAAAATATGTCTTTATCCTTAGCCATATGATAATATGCTCCATAATATGTATTGAAGGAGAAACCAAAAGAAAAAAGTGCATGTCCATGAGAAGAAGAAGAAATAGTAGAATCAATACTGATGTTGTGATTCTTCATTGCTACTTCTAAAGCTGCCATATTCTTGAAACATTTGGACTCATCATGACCATCTTTATCACAAAAGTTGCAATGTCCTTCAGTCTTCTTACTTTAATATTTTTCTCCTTTTTCACCATTAGGAGCGGAAGCTGTCTAAGTGGGTTTGGGACCCTTACATTGCTTGTTGTTCTGGCGAGGATGTTTCTTCTTGGGAGTCTTGGGTTTATATTTCTGATGGACGACTAAGGCTTTGTTGGAGGTACCTGTAGTGTTGATCACTCCAAGTTGTACAAGATTATCTTGCTCTCTAATCAAAGCATCACAAAAGTTCTCAAGACTCGATTTTTTATAAGTTGTCCCTAGAGCCTCTTGCATGGCATAAAAAGTAGATACAAACACAAAATATGCACTACCTAGCTTAGAAAGAATAAGATAGATGCAACGATCTTCTTCTATCTTTAACTTACATTCTTCATATAAAGTTCTGAGTGTTTTAAACTTAGATAGATAGTATTCAATGCAAGAAAAATCATTTGGACTTAAAGTCAGAACTTTATTTTCTAACTATTGTGCTCGAATAATATTGTGTTTACCAAACACAGATTCAATCTTGTCCCAAGCTTCTTTGGGTTGATCAATTGATTGAAGGTGGAACCTTAAATCAAGAGATATGGACATTCTTATTAATCCACGTGCTTCGTCATTCCTATTATCCCATTTGACTTTCTTATCATCATTAGTGGGTGTTGTTTCCTTTCCCAAGATAATCTGGTACAAACCTTTACTTCTTAATAATCGTCCATATGGGATTTCCATTGGAAGTAGTTGGTGATGGTAAGCAAGAGATTACTTGTAGAATACATATTCAATATGTAAACAATATGGATTTAAAAATTGAAATCGATGATCTGGATGGAAATATCTCGAGAAGTTAGGCGGTTTAAAAAAAAAAACACTGAAAACGAACTTTGGATGTGAGAGTTATGCCCTTTTTAAAAAATGCATAAATGACAACCAAAGGACCACGTGGTGGTTTAAGTTGCTTTATGAAGTGACTCACTTTTATAAAGAGAAGTGGGGATCACTTTTACAATGAAGTTACTTTTTTTTTCCACTGAAAATTGCACATTATATTTATATTAATATAATTTATTCACATAACAAAACATTACATCAAGGGCTCCTTGAGTTTCATAGTCATATCCACTGACATAAACTATATGGAAATATCCAATTTCCTTACATTACTGGCACCAATCTTTTCGAACAAAAGAATAACTTTTCAAAAAAGTTTTTGTCTTTCATACATAGATAATGGAAAAAAAACAAACACCCTTCTTTGCAAGAAAACAACACATGAAAAAACCATTAGAAATACTGCTAGTACATCCTTAAAAATAGTTTTGGGCCCTCATGACCTCCTTCCCACTGGTTATATGCTATGTTCCCTGGACACATTGAGAGAGCCTTTTTTGATAAGCAATCTACCTCTTGATTCTCTTCTTTGTATACATGAGCAAAGGTAATATTTGAAAAATAATTGATGATCTCCTTTATCTTGTCCTTCCAATAGTCTATAGAAACTACCTAATAGTTTCTTTTCTATTAAGTCATTCAATGACTATTTTAGAGTCCCCTAAAACATGAAAAATTGTAATAGAAAGTCTATGAGATAAAGTTAGAGAAGCCCAAACACCCATAAGTTATGCTCTTGTATGTTTTCCTCTTCCACAATTTAGAGTCCACTTGTAAACTGTGTGATCATTGATTTTTATGACTCCTCCTGCACCACTTAGATCTCCATTTCTTTGTACTTCCCCTTCAAACCACCCTATGATTTTATCATTTGGAATAGAAAGAAATGAGCATCTAGTTTTATAGACTTTTTCCTTTGGCCTGTTACTGCTCACCGCACCTAAAGAGAGAAATGTTATATTCTTAATGGAAGGACTCCTTGACTCAAAGATAGCCAAGTTTATTTCAAGACAAATGAACCAACAAATAAAGGCTGGCAATGTAGGGATATTGTGATTCCGAAGAGCCCAGTTTTCAAAGAATTCATTCACTGTTGTGCCATAGTGAACTTGAGGGCACCTTTGATCCTTTCCCAAACTGATAAAGTAAAAGGGAAATAAACAAAGAGGTGTTTTCTAGAGTCCCGATTACCTTTGCAGTGAAGTGAATTACACTTTACAACTTTAGAATGAACTTTTTCAAAAAAAGTAACAAAAGAGAGACTTGACCTCAAGACCTCTTACTTAATAAGGAAACTTTTAACCAAATAGTATAGCAAAACATATTGTATTGTTTAACAAGAGGATGAGGGGTGTTGTTGTTTTTGTTGTTGTTGTTGGAGAGTGTGCTAAAAAAAAACTCTTTTCACACAAGAAAAAAAAAATTATTCTTGATGACAACAAGGGTTAGATCTCGGTTAGCTTGCTCGGAAGATGCACCTTTTCCTATCTGTTTATAATTTGTTGAGATCACACAGGGCATGGGGAAAAGAGCATACACAGATCTAAAATAGTAGCAACCCGGAAATAAATAATATAAAACCAAAATAATACTCTCCAAAAATTTAAAAAATGCGTATTCAGGCTTTATACCTCCAAATCTAACTGAAATGGTCGTATCTCGGGAAAATGGAAACCTTTTCGAGTGAAACGAAAAGTGTTCCTAACTGAAACGAGTGCTCCAGACACAATGGATTAGTCCTCTCAGCCCATAAATGTACGTAAATGACAGAAAATGTAAATGAGGAAACTCAGCTTCATGATCTCGATCTACAACAGGAGCGGGTCTTCAAACATGCTTTGATACCATGTTCGGCAAAACAGGTATTCCAACAGAAGATAAACAACTTCAGTAACCACTCACACAACCAGATCAAATATCAACACACTGATGTTTTGACATTGTAAAACCCCTACGGGGAAACATCCACGGCCCCAGCCAATGCAACCACTTAGAGAAGTTTATTAATGCAAAATAAAAAGATTACAAAGATATTTTACAAGAGAGTTTCTCACAATCGATCATCAACAAATGACCATCCATGATATTTAAATAGAGATCATGGACCAATCGGGTGTTAAGCCACAGATCAATGGTCGTTAAGATCGAGGAGAATATGAACCATCGGATCACTCTATATCGGGAACATATTGTGACTGTTGGATTTACTAACTACAAATGCATACAAATATATACTAAGAAACACACTAAAAAACACACTTTTACCTAACGACACATTAGACCAAGTAAATATTAACTAACTCCTAAGTATCTAAATATCCTAACAATTATCATAGGTTAAAAGTTTAATCACAATTTAATGCCAATCACTAAATTCAAACAAACTAACAT
>ML792792.1:447877-495181 GCA_009831015.1 Picea engelmannii | reverse complement strand
ATATATATATATATATATATATATATATATATATATATATATATATATATTACATGAACTTAGTACTATAAATATATGTTAGTTTGTTTGAATTTAGTGATTGGCATTAAATTGTGATTAAATTTTTAACCTATGATAATTATTAGGATATTTAGACATTTAGGAGTTAGTTAAGATCTACTTGGTCTAATGTGTCATTAGGTAAAAGTGTGTTTCTTTAGTATGTATTTGTATGCATTTGTAGTTAGTAAATCCAACAGTCTTCCCGACATAGAGTGATCTGATGGTTCATATTCTCCTCGATCTTAACGGCCATTGATTTGTGGCTTAACACCCGATTGGTCCATGATCTCTATTTAAATATCATGGATGGTCATTTGCCGATGATCGATTGTGAGAAACTCTCTTGTAAAATATCTTTGTAATCTTTTTATTTTGCATTAATAAACTACTCTAAGTGGTCGCGTTGGCTGGCGCCGTGGATGTTTCCCCGTAGGGGTTTTACCATGTCAAAACATCGATGTGTTGATATTTGACCTGGTTGTGTGAGTGGTCACTGAATCTATTGGAATACCTGTGTTGTCGAACATGGTATCAAAGCAAGTTTGAAGACCCGCTCCTGTTGTAGATCGAGATCATGAAGCTGAGTTTCCTCATCTCCATTTTCTGTCATTTACGTACATTTATGGGATGAGAAGACTACTCCATTGTGTCTGGAGCTCTCGTTTCATTCAGGAACACTTTTCGTTTCACTCGAAAATGTTTCCATTTTCCCGAGATACGACCACTTCAGTTAGATTTGGAGGTATAAAGCCTAAATACGCATTTTTAAAAATTTTGGAGAGTATTATTTTGGTTTTATATTATTTATTTCTGGGTTGCTACTATTTTAGATCTGTGTATGCTCTTTTCCCCACGCCCTGTTTCATCTCATCAAATTAGAAACAGATAAGAAAAGGTGCATCTTCCGAGTAAGCTAATCGAGATCTAACCCTTGTTGTCATCGAGAATAATTTTTGTTTTCTTGAGTGAAAAGTGATTTTTTTTAGCACACTCTCCAACAACAACAACAACAACAACAACAACAACCCCCATCCTCTTTCTAAACAATACAATATGTTTTAATATACCATTTGGTTAAAAGTTTCCTTATTAAGTAAGAGGTTTTGAGTTCAAGTCTCTCTTTTGTTACTTTTTTTGAAAAAGTTCATGCTAAAATTGTAAAGTGTATTTCACTTCACTGTAAAGGTAATCGGGACTCTGGAAAACACCTCTTTGTTTATTTCCCTTTTACTTTATCAGTTTGGGAAAGGATCAAAGGTGACCTCAAGTTCACTATGGCACAACAGTGAATGAATGCTTTGAAAATTGGGCTCTTGGGAATCACAATATCCCTACACTGCCAGATTTTATTTGCTGGTTCATTTGGCTTGAAATAAACTTGGTTATCTTTGAGTCAAGGAGTCCTTCCATTAAGAAGATAACATTTCTCTCTTTAGGTGTGGTGAGCAGTAACAAGCCAAAGGAAAAAGTCTATAAAACTAGATGCTCATTTCTTTCTATTCCAAATGATAAAATCATAGGGTGGTTTGACGGGGAAGTACAAAGGAATGAAGATCTAAGTGGCACAGGAGGAGTCATAAAATTCAATGATCATACAGTTTACAAGTGGACTCTAAATTGTGGAAGAGGAACATATACAAGAGCATAACTTATGGGTGTTTGGGCTTCTCTAACTTTATCTCATAGACTTTCTATTACAGTTTTTCATGTTTTAGGGGACTCTAAAATAGTCATTGAATGGATTAATAGAAAATACACTATTAGATAGTTTCTATAGACTGTTGGAAGGACAGGATAAATGAGCTCATCAAGTACTTTTCAAATATTACATTTGCTCATGTATACAAAGAAGAGAATCAAGTGGTAGATTGCTTATAAAAAAAGGCTCTCTCAATGTGTCCAGGGAACATAGCATATAACCAGTGGGAAGGAGGTCATGAGGGCCCAAAACTATTTTTAAGGATGTACTAGCAGTCTTTCTAATGGTTTTTTCATGTGTTGTTTTCTTGCAAAGAAGGGTGTTTGTTTTTTTTCCACTATCTATGTATGAAAGACAAAAACTTTTTTGAAAACTATTTCTTTTGTCCGAAAAGATTGGTGCCAGTAATGTAAGGAAATTGGATATTTCCATGTAGTTTATGTCAGTGGATAGGACTATGAAACTCAAGGAGCCCTTGATGTAATGTTTTGTTATGTGAACAGATTGTATTAATATAAATATAATGTGCAATTTTCATTGGAAAAAAAAGTAACTTCATTGTAAAAGTGATCCCCACTTCTCTTTATAAAAGTGAGTCACTTCATAAAGCAACTTACACCACCATGTGGTCCTTTGGTTGTCATTTATGCCTTTTTTTAAAATGGAATAACTCTCACATCCAAAGTTCATTTTCAGTGCCTTTTTTTTAAAACTGCCTAACTTCTCGAGATATTTCCATCCAGTTCATCAATTTTAGTTTTTAAATCCATATTGTCTACATATTGAATATGTATTCTACAAGTAATCTCTTGTTTACCATCACCAACTACTTCCAATGGAAATCCCATATGGACGGTTATTAAGAAGTAAAGGTTTGTATCGGATTACCCTGGGAAAGGAAACAACACCCACTGATGATGATAAGAAAGTCAAATGGGATAATAGGAATGAAAAAGCACGTGGATTAATCAGAATGTCCATATCTCTTGATTTAAGGTTCCACCTTCAATCAATTGATCAACCCAAAGAATCTTGGGACAAGATTGAATCTGTGTTTGGTAAACACAATATTATTCGAGCACAATAGTTAGAAAATAAAGTACTGACTTTAAGTCTAAATGATTTTTCTTGCATTGAATACTATCTATCTAAGTTTAAAACACTCGGAACTTTATATGAAGAATGTAAGTTAAATATAGAAGATGATCATTGCATCTATCTTATTCTTTCTAAGCTAGGCAGTTCATATTTTGTGTTTGTATCTACCTTTTATGCCATGCAAGAGGCTCTAGGGACAACTTATAAAAAACCCAATCTTGAGAACTTTTGTGATGCTTTGATTAGAGAGCAAGATAAACTTGTATAACTTGGAGTGATCAACACTGCAGGTACCTCTAACAAAGCCTTAGTCATCCATCAAATATATAAACCCAAGAATCCCAAGAAGAAACATCCTCGCCAGAACAACAAGCAATATAAGGGTCCCAAACCTAATTAGACAGCTTCCGCTCCTAATGGTGACAAAGGAGAAAAATATAAAAGTAAGAAGACTGATGGACATTGCAACTTTTATGATAAAGATGGTCATGATGAGTCCAAATGTTTCAAGAATATGGCAGCTTTAAAAGTAGCAATGAAGAATCACAACATCAGTATTGATTCTATTACTTCTTCTTCTTCTCATGGACATGTACTTTTTGCTTTTGGTTTCTCCTTCAATACAACTTCTACTTCTTCTTCTGATGAGTGGCTTATTGATTATGGAGCATATTATCATATGGCTAAGGATAGAGACATATTTTTATCTCTAAATGAATGTAACACCAAGAAAATATTATTTGGTGATGATAGATCTCTTAGTGTTGAAGGATCTGGAACAATTCAAATAGAAAATGGTCATTTCAATGATTTATTATGTGTTCCAAGTCTTTCTTTTAACCTTCTATCGGTATATCAAATCACTTATTCAGGTGAAGGTAAAACTGTAGAGTTTTCACCTCACCAAGCTGTAATCAAGGATCTAAACGATCGTAATCATGTTCTTGCAACTGGAATTGTTGATGATATTACTAGGTTGTACAAGTTTGACAACTTTGGGTCATCATCTTTTTCATCAGTTTTTGTTGCTCATAGTGATGACTTGAGCAAACTTTGGCATGAGTGGTTTGGTCATCTAAACTATCGCTTATTGCAACAACTATGTAATCAACAGATGGTGACTGGTATTCCTCTTGTTTCATGCAGAGATGGTGTTTGTTTCGGTTGTGTTCTTGGAAAACATCATCGAGACATTTTTGACAAACGTGCCTCTTGGCACACCTCGGGCCCTTTACATCTTGTTCATAGTGATTTGTGTGGTCCACTTTCTTCTCCTTATTTTTATGGGTGCAAGTATTTCTTAAGTTTCATTGATGACTTTTCCAGATGTACTTGGGTTTACTTATTAAAACTTAAAAGGAAAGTTTTTGACAAGTTTTTGGCCTACAAGACCCTTGTAGAAAAGCAATCTGGACATCAAATTCAAAAGTTAAGAAAATATAATGGAGGCGAATATGTGAAAAATAATTTTATAATTTCTTGCACTACATAGGGCATCCAAATGCAACACACTGTTTCATATACACCACAACAAAATGGTGTTGCTGAGAGAAAGAACCGCACAGTAAAAGAATTGGCTAATTCTATGATCCAATCTAAGGTATTAAGTCTAAAGTATTGGGCGGAAGAAATTGACTGTGCAAATTACATAGTAAATCACACTCCCATAAATGCTCTTAAAAATATAACATCGGAAGAATATTGGAATAAAATTAAATCAGATGCAAGTCACTTTCGTGCATTTGGCAGTATAGCATGGGCTCACATTCCTGATGAGAAAATGAAAGCATTGCAGCCTAAAAGTGAGAAGTGTATATTTTTTGATTATTCTGAAGATGTCAAAGGTTATAGACTTCTTCAAACACATTTTAATGAAATTATTATTAGAAGAGATGTTAAATTTGATGAAAATCTCTTGGCCTGCAAGCCTAATTGCCTTCTTCATCCTGGGAGCCATCTTCGACATTTGTGCCTTCTTCTGTTCCTATTCTGGTTTCTTCTTCAGATGATGACAGTGAGGATGAAAATCCACCTCCTCTTGCTCACCTTCCTCCATATGAGTCTTTTGAACCTAAACCAACACCAGCTCCACAGCTTCCTAGATGGGTCTGTTCAACACAAGAAGAAGTTGGTGATCTTGTTGGTGATCCTTCATATCAACGTCGGACACATTCATAGTTCCAGCGAACCTCTTCTCTTTTGGATCATGGTTCAGAGACTCATGATCTCGAGACATTTGCAGAGGATTCAGGTCATCTAGATTGGGAAACAACAATGAATAAAGAGTATTGTTCTTTAATGGCCAACGATACTTGGGATATTGTACCTCTTCCAAAAGGAATAAAACTTGTTATATTTAAATGGGTCTATAGAACTAAGTATGCATCATATTGAAGTGTTGAAATACACAAAGCTTGGTTAGTTTCCAAATTATTTCCCAAGTTGAAGGAATTGACTATAATGAAAACTTTTCCCCTATAGCCAAAATGAATTCCATCTGCCTTGTTCTTTCCCTTGCTTCCTCACATAAATGGGAGGTCCATCAGATGGACGCTAAATTTTCCTTCTTGCACGGAGATTTGAAAGAATAAATCTACATGGAAAAACCTCCTAGCTATGTTCAAAATGACTCTAGCCTTGTTTGTCGCCTTAAGAAATCTCTTTATGATCTTAAGCAAGCTCCCTGAGCTTGGTATGCCAAAATGGACAACTTTCTTATTGACACTGGATTATCTAGATACCATTATGATCCTAATGTCTATACCAAGAAAGTAGGAATCCATCTCATGATCCTTGTCCTTTATGTTGATGACCTTATCCTTACTGGTAGTGACTCAAAAATTTTAAACTATGTGAAAACTAGCCTTAAGAAGAAATTTGAAATGATGGACTTGGGTTTTTTTCACTATTTCCTTGGCCTCCAAGTTTAGCAAACCAATGAAGGAATTTTTCTTTCCTAATCTAAGTATGCTTGTGACCTTCTTCGTCGCTCTCACATGGATGATTGTAAACCATCCCCTTCTCCCTTCCAGTTTGGAGTCAATCTTACTATCACCTGTACTTCTCCTGAAGTTGATGCCACCTTGTACCATCAGTTAGTTGGTAGCCTCTTATACTTGGCTCATACTCATCCTGATCTTTCCTTTGTTGTTGGTCTTTTTGCTGGGTATATGCAAATACCCCATGAAAGCCATTGGAAAGAAGCTAAAAGGATACTTCTCTATGTCTGTGGTACAGTTCAGTTCGGGATACATTACAATTCAGGGGGGACTCCTTTATTGGTTGGTTTCACTGATTCAGATTGGGCTGACGACCCTGATGATCGGAAGTCTACTACAGATTATGTTTTCAACCTTGGTTCAGAACCTGTCACTTGGGCCTGTAAGAAACAACATGATATTGCACTTTCTTCAGTAGGAGTAGAGTACCGAGCATCGATAAATGCAAGTCAGGAGGATTTGTGTCTTTGACAGATCCTTTCAAAGTTTGGATTTCAGCAGCAACATCCAACCATCCTTTGGTGCGACAATCATTGTGCCATCAAGCTCGCCAAAGACCCAATTCAACATCAGCGCATCAAGCACATCGAGATACACATGCACTTCATCAGAAATCTCATTCATGATCAAGTTATTGAAGTGCTCGTTTTCCCTACAGAAGATCAAGTTGCAGACATTTCCACAAAGTCTCTTACATAAGCGAAGTTTTCCAAACTTCAATCTATGTTAGGAGTTCAGGAAGTTTTCATTAAGGGGTGATAGGATCTAATGCCTCCGTCCTTCTCATATTGTGTCACTATTGTAAATCCTTCAATCCTATCCCAATTTGTTTTTAAGGGGTGATTTTTGGATATTTAGACACTTAGGAGTTAGTTAAGATCTACTTGGTCTAATGTGTCATTAGGTAAAAGTGTGTTTCTTAATGTGTTTCTTTAGTATGCATTTGTAGTTAGGAAATATGATGGTCACTATATGTTCTCGACATAGAGTGATTCGACCATTCATATTCTCCTCGATCTTAACAACCATTGATATGTGGCTTAACACCCGATTAGTCCATGATCTCTATTTAAAGAACATGGAGGCTCATTTGCCGATGGTCGAATGTGAGAAACTATATTGTAAACTATCTTTGTAATCTTTTTCTTTTGCATTAATAAACTGCTCCAAGTGGCTGCATTGGCTGGGTTCATGGATGTTTCCTCGTAGGGGTTTTACCACATCAAAACATCGATGTGTTGATATTTGATATGGTCATGTGAGTGGTTACTGAAGGTGTTCGTCCTCTATTGGAATACCTGTGTTGTCGAGAAATAATGCATAGATTTAAACAACAATTATGTGATCACATTACTTAATCCCAAAACTTATATTGGAATGGTAGATTTAACACGCACCAAAGAGGTAATTTAGAACGATTGGCGAGCACCCCTCAATGCTAGAGAAATAGTAGTATACCTGTACAAAGTTACCAAGATTAGATGCTTTTGACTCCAACCTTTAACCACTCTCCTTAGTGGGATATGCTAGAGGTGGCCTTCCTAAGCCATCGACCTTTAGCCACTTACCTTATAGGAGTAATTTCTTTTTACAAAAAGTATAAGAAACTTATGCCTAACCCTATATTTTCAAGTATAAGTTTGAGAAAATGTGGAATGCCTTAAAATTTTCCCCGATAATAATTTGGTTGATGCAGATTTAGTATTCAATATGGCCAAGACTCAGGGAAATCAAGACCGAGGAGCATCGTTGCAAGGACCACCAACGCCGGCATTGCCACCAACATCACCTGAGTTAGCTCTCATTTTGTGCCCTTTAGAGGCTATTAATGAGACATTAAAGGGATGCCAGTCAACGAAGGTCGAAGTGGAACCCCCAAATTCTGGAGTGGGTAACCCTGAAGCGTCAAGGGACTCAGAGGGAGGGCCTCCACCAGGTGATATCAACAGAGAAATACAGAAGATCAAACTCCCAGAGTTTTCTAGGGGTCGTGCACGTGAACGTGCAGAGGCATGGTTGGAAGGAATGATGTGACGCTTAGCCTTAAGAGACTATTCTTCCACATCAAAGGCGAAGATAACAATATTTGATTTGAGGGACTGATCCAGGATCTTTTCATCGATGTGATTTATTAAAGAATTGTATTAAATGAGCATAAATTGAAGTGCACCATAAAGAAGGAAAAGTTCAATAATAAAGAGACATAAGCATCAAATCTGAACACAAATACTTGATAACGGAGTTCATTCTTGATGGACTACGTCTCCGGGCTCTACTCTCAAATGGGTAGGCCTTTTTATTAACTCAACAAAAGAATTTGGCAAAATGCATAAGTATACCTCATTCTGGAGCTAAGCTGCAAAATATTTTCTCCGTTTAGAAAATGAACATCACCACTGAATTCGTGGCATCTGATTACCAAAAAACCACTATCTCCACACCTCTATCCGAGTCTGGCACTTTCAAGCCCAAGATAAATTCTGTCTCAGTTTCCATGCATGCAACCTGTAATAAATTCATGAGAATCTATCTCAAAAATCATTCCCCATTCGTGCGGTCGCGCCCTTGGTGTGCCCCCCCCATGCACTGGAGAAAAGAAACAATTAAGTAATAATGGGGGCAAACTTTACCAAGTCACACGCTGGTTGGAAGACATTGCAAAGGAGGAGTTGATAGGGGAGATCCCAGGGCCGACCTGCGAGCCTCCTATTTTTGGTATATGGTTACAACGTAATATATATTTGGTTGGTGGTTTTGGCAGAGACTTTGGAGGATACGGTTAAGTTTGGAAGAGCCTTTGGTGGATACGATTAAGTTTGGTGGTGTAGTTACATTCGACTAGATTTGGAAAAATCCTATCAAATTTGGCATATTGGGGGTTGACACCATCCAACCCTACCAATTTTGGAAATCTGGATGTTGGGCCTCCTTATGCATTTTCCTTCTGCCACATGGTATCCCATGACTGGGCCACGTGGAAGCCTTTCATTGGGCCACGTCACCACTTCTGCACTGTCAAAACCACATCATCCTTGCTCCATCATATTGCCACATCACCTGACAAGTGGATATATGGTATGCCACATGGATGTATGGAATGCCACGTGGTAGTACGGAATTCCATGTGGCACTTTCTCACTGGTCCACGGATTCACCGAAAAAGTCCAAAATCGAGTGACACATGGAAACCTCTGGTGTTGCCATGTCACCATGTTGATGTCAACATGACATGTATCACCCTCTGTGTGTGCCACGTACCCTGTACGGATGCTGACATCATCCATACCAATGTTTATGTCAATAGTATGGATCCTGACTCATCCCTGCTGACTGGGCTATGTTGACCAAAACTTTGACCGCAGATATCTTTTGATCTGTAACTCCATTTGACGAGGTGTTTACGCCATTGGAAAGCTTGTGAAGTTCTCTTCGTGATGATGCCAATTTAACCGAGATTTGAAGAAATTGAACTTTTTTCTCTTTCTCTATCTGCTGAGGCCATTCTAAGCATCCTTAGTTGTTTCTGTGAATTCTGAGTTATCCTTAGTCTCCTCTGGATCCTTTTTGCATCATGCCTTCCCGCTGAGATATTTTTGGACCACCAAAAGATTTCATCAATCAATAGATAAGTGAGGGAAGATTTCCCTCACCTTGTCCTTCTCAATCCACTTTGCCTTGCTTGGATATGTGCCCTTGAATCCCACTTGAAGATAATCAAAATCATCCCTACGCGAAGTCCTCATCCTTTTGTCCAAGATGATATATTCCTTCAACTCATCCAAGTACTCAGGAGAAAACTCATCAAATGAAGGTATTGAAACTTCCTCACCCTGATCCATGATCATGGGAGGCTAAAAAAGTTTCAAGTTTTCCACATTTACAATTGAGTAGATCTGCATATAAGGTGGAAGATCTAGAAAAAAAGCATTGGTACCACTTTTCTCCAAAATAGTGAAGGGTCCATAACGGATGGAATTGAGTTTCTTGCCTTCAACCTTCAATCTCTCCTTGCTGATGTGAATCCATAACTGGTCTCCAACTTGGAACTGATGATCAACCCTGTGTTTATCATACCAAGCTTTATACTATGCTTGACTTTTCTCTAATTGTTCCTTGACTTCTTGGTGTACTTGTTGGATCCTCTAAATGAACTTGCGGGCCCTGTCTTCATTTCTTTCTTCATTTGAATTAGTATTTCTCCCATATACCAAGTCCAAAGGGACCTTAGGAAAATACCCAAAACATGTCTCAAAAGGAGACCATTGAGTGGAGGAATGTAAGGCTTGATTGTAAGCATGTTGTACATAGGGTATCTGTTCATCCCATAACTTGGGATGATTGTTGCAGTAGCCTCGAAGAAAAATTACTATTGTTTGGTTAACAACCTCTGTCTGTAATTCTATATGTGGATGGAAAGCATTGCTCCTCTTCAACTTGGTGTCCATCATTCTCCACAATCTTGTCAAAAAATCCCCAAGGAATCGAGCATCTTGATTTGAGATAATGGATGTGGGTAACCCAAATTGAACCCAAACATACTGAAAGAAGAGATTAGCAGTATTCTCAGCAGTAATCTGCTTTTTACATGACATTAAGATACACATCTTGCTGAACCTATCCACTACAACATACAAATAGTCATGACTCCTTTTCAACATTGGTAAACCCCCTAAAAAATCCATGGATATATTTTCCCATGGATGGGATGGAACATGAAGTGGTGAGTATAGCCCCAATTTTCTATTAATGGGCTTACAAGTAGAACACATCACACACACCTTTACATATTTAGTTACAATTTCTTTCATCTAAGGCCAGTAACAAAACCTTTGTAGATGAGCCATAGTTTTTCCTACCCCAAAATTCCCAGACATAAGAGAAGTGTGAGCTTCTCGTATTACATGGGCTCGTTCACTTGTAGGAATACATAGCTTTCCAAGATGGTAGGGTAGTTTTCCCTATAGACAATAGTTCTTTACCTATGAACCATGGGTTAGCTTCTCAAATATTTCTTTAAAATATTCATAAATGGCATATTGTTCCACATAGTTGTCATGAGATAAAGAAGCATTCTTCAAAATAATAGAAGCAACAATAGGAGGTCTAGAAAGCATATCAACTAACTTGTTACTTGTACCCCTTTTGTATTTGATTACCAAATGAAATTGTTGAAGAAAACCCATCCATCTATAATGTCGAGATTGTTTCAGCTTGGTTTGTGCTTGGAGATACTATAAGGGTTGATGATCTGTATGTATGATTTTTTCCTTCCCTAACAAGTAGTGCTTCCATTTCTTTATGCTTTGAACTAATGCATACAACTCTTTATCATACATAGGATAGTTAACAACATCTTTGTTAAAAATTTCAGAGTGGTAACAGACAGGCTTACGATATTGCATCAATACTGCACCCATGGAATACCTGCTAGCATCTGTCTCGATATCAAAAGGTTGTTGAAGATTGGGCAATGCTAATACTGGTGTGGTATTGATATTTTCCTTCAAAGTGTCGAAATATTTTTGTTGCTTTCCTCCCCACTGAAAAGTGTTCTTCACATTCATTAAGGCATTCAAAGGAGATGCTATAAAAGATAAGTTTGAAATGAATCTCCTCTAGTACTGGACTGCACCTAAGAAGCTTCGTATTTTAGTTACACTTTTGGGCTTAGGCCAATTTACAATTACATCAATCTTGGAAGGACCAATTTTCAATTGTCCTCCTCCTACATTATGACCTAAGTATACAAGTGCAGTCTTACCAAATTCACATTTGGACAATTTTAAATACAATTTTTTCCTTTCTAAAGTATCTAATACTTGATTTACATGCCTTACATGTTCATCCCAAGTCCCACTAAATATAAGAATTTCATCTAAATATACAATCACAAAATCATCTAGAAATGGCCTGAATACATCATTCATCACACGCATGAAGGTTGCTAGAGCATTATAAATCCCAAACGAAATAACTAACCACTCAAAAAATCCTTGTCTGGTTTTAAAGGAAGTTTTCCATGCATCCTGTTCTGCAACCCTGATCTGATGGTATCCATTGCATAGATGCAACTTAGTGAAATAAACAACATTATCTAATTGATCAAGTAAATCATCTATACAAGGAAGAGGGTATCAATTTTTCATCGTGATTTTATTTAAGGCTCGGTAATCGACACACATTCGCCATGTGCCATCCTTCTTTGGCACCATCATGATTGAAGAACCACAGGGAGATGAGCTGGGCCTAATGACCCCTTGATCCAATAAACCTTGTACCTGCTTTTTTATATATGTCATCTCTACAATTGACATCTTGTACATTCCCACATTAGGAAGAGGAGAATCCTGTTGAAGATATATTTCATGTTGGATTTCCCTTTTAGGAGGTAATCCATCTAGTTCCTGAAAAATATCATCATACTTAGAAACAATATCAATTAATTATTTCTTATGAGAAGGATCACATCCTTGAAAAGCATCATATGTTCTGAAATCCTTTTCCCTTACAACCATGAGTACATATCTTTTATTAGTGTTTATGAGTCTATTTGTCCTGCACTAAAAAGTGTTGTGTTTACCCTCATGTTGTGGGATCTAACAATATATTCCACTCCCCCTTTATTAAGGTGATATTTTTTCTCATGATGAAAGAATATTGCTTTTCTATCATAAAGAGAAGGACTCCCTAACACTATGCCACATATATCAAGTGATACAACATCCAAATCCACTTCATCAATCAACTTTGAAGTAATAGAAAATCTAACCCTACATTGCTTGGTGACATAAAGTTTTGATTTATCACATACCCAACCAAGAGGATAAGGCTTTCGATGTGGTTTAATTTCAATATCCATCTTTTTGACAAGTGCTTCAGATATCAAGTTTACTTGGGAACCCGAATCAAATAACATATATATCTTAGTGTGTTTAGATACAACTGTTATATGAAATAATTCATTCCTCTTTATTTTGTCATCATGAGATTCATTATTGGAATTTGAACTAGCATGAAGGGAATCTTTACCTTGTACTCCAACCGCTCTGATATTTCCTTCATCTCCTGAATCAGAACCAAGATCTTGTTTCACTGTAGCAATAGTCTTTGTCTTCCCATTTCCACTGAATTGTTTTAGTCTCTTCTTTGCATGTACTTTAAAACAATGTTCATCATCATGACCATTCTTCTTGCAATGAGTGTAAGATGGATTTCCTTCTTCTCTCTTTACAGTGGCAGTCTTTTTGTCCTTCCTTTTAAACTTATTAAACTACTTATGTGGGAGATTGGAAGTTTTCCTTGTGGGATCTTCTTGAATATGCTTTCCCCTGTTCTCAAGGTGAGTGGCTTGCACAAAAACTTCATCAAGAATGGTGATGATAAACAATAGTAAAGTATGACAAATATAACTGTGAAGTGTGCCAATATACTTCATTAAAGTTTCATAAGAATCCAAAGGAATGTTTAATGCAAGAGCTTTCTTCCTAAATTCTTCTGTGAAACTTTGTACAGTTTGACCTTTTCTTTGACTTAAAGTTTTCCGTTCCATAATTGCTTTATGTAAATAACCCAATGGATAAAATTGCATCCTTATCGCTGATTTAAATTTTGACTATGAGGAAAGAAGATTACCACATGTACTTATTTTCTAAAGTTTTCTCTCCCACCATACGAGAGCGGTGACTTCTGTTAGCATCGGAAGTCACTCCTGGATTGCTAGCAGGAGAAGATCCCGACACCCATCATTTTAATGTCACGATTTGTTTATAAAGGGGTGATCAAATGGAGATAAAGACTGGAGGAGATATTACTCTAACTCGGGGACTGGATCTGGTACGTAAAGAACAAAGGAGGTCTGGAATCCTAACTTCATCCAGTGGGTTGATTAAAAGATGAGCAGGTGGAAGAATTAGTAAGAAAGGTGAACAAACAACTCTGGGCAACAGGATTACAACGGTTTGTAGGGGAAAAACTCTGAACACGGGATCCTCCTGGTTCAGGGCTTCAAGAAATTGAAGAGAAGACTTGACTGGATCCTCCAATTCCAATTCATTCAGCGTTAAGGAAATCACAGGAACCGATTAGAGGCTCCGTAACCATTACAGTGATCCATTACAACATCATCCTATAACAACTACAAGTCGATTGGATCCTCCAATTCCGAGCTGCTCTAACACAGTATAACAAAGATGTAAAGAAACTGGCATTCATAAGGAAAGAAGTCTCAGAAGTCTAGAAATAACCAGAAAACAGTGCTTCATTAAAGTATTACAACTGGGAGCTCTGCTTAACCATCCCCCTCTACAAAAATGGAGAAAATTCCTACATATACTTGGAGCTGACTCGGGCGCTGAAGGCGCGATCATATCATGAATTCAATTCTTGACGTTGAGGAGATTCTCTATCAGGATGGGTTGTCAGTTTGCCTCAATCAAATCTGTCCTCTGCTCCCCTGTCATACGCCTCCTTAATTCAGCATGGCTCGCGCCAGGGGGTAGCTGAGCCTTTGAATGTTGAATTGGCATGTGCATGTTCCTCTGGTGAGTTGGAGACTCGGCGTGGCTTTCCTGAAGAGAACCGGTACAAGGGACCCTCCTGGGTAAATTTCAACCGGGACTTCCATACTCTGCAATAAATGGGTGACGCGAGGCTTCACCCACCCTCTTTCTCCTTTTATGTTGATCCGAAGCGGCTCTTTAGATCCCTGAGTGGAATCCCTGATGAAAACCTGACCGAGTCCACAGGTCCCTTCTTCCTTCCTCACGGTCTCCTATTCTTCACCATGACTTTTCCCCAACTCTGTATAGGGTTTCAGGGTTTTGCGTTCCCCGTTGTCAAGAGTTCTTGACCCTTTGAACTCCCGATCACCGATGGGTCATGGTTGTTGACCTGTCAACGGTCCGTTCCCCGTCGCGAAAGCCTGCCACCTGTCCTCCGTCGACTTCTGTGGCCCCACACTCTTGGTGTCGGGATATCGCGTATCGCGATATCGCAGTGTTTGATGCAACGGTTCCCTCGCCTCCAAGAACCCCGATTTTCTGATGAACTTGACCTCCACCCAGTTGACAACTGGATCCTGCACTATGGTGCTCCTCTCGGTCCCACCATGACTGACAGTTGTTCCCCACCGATCGGGGTTTCGCGGATCGCAATTTTGAAGTGCACGAATCACTCGTCCCCGGGATCCCCGATATCCCGATGGATTCAACTCCGATGGATGCTTCCCTGTCGGGAACCTCCCTAATAATGCTAATCTCCTGCCACGCATCCTTTCCAGATGGACGGTCCCTATTAACTCTCGGGGATTCGAGACTTTTGCTGTCTTGTTTCTATTTGTTGTCCCGAGACAAGAAATATCACTAACAACTTCCAACCGGTGAGAATCCAATTGCACTTTAACTTCCTCTTCATCAATTTTTTGAACACGAAAATACACTTCAAATTGTCGGATCCAATTATATAGCTTTTCAGAATTAACATCTCCATTAAACATAGGTAAAGAAAATTTTACATCAAGCTTTAATAATGGTTTCTTAAAATAATTTTTATGGATAGAATGATGAGAATGATGAGAATTCTCAGAGGAATAAGAGCTATAACTTGATGGTGAAGATGGAGGCTCAGGAGGGTCTCCCCCATCCCCTTGATTCATTGAAGCATTATCATCTTCTTGTACTTCCTTTTTCTTCCCTTTCTTCTTCATCCTCTTCTCGTAATCTCCATACATTCGCTTGACCATTTCTAACATGTGATAAAAGACCATATGGAAGTTTTTCTCCTGTTCATCACACTTGTCCTCTTCGGCCATTTTATTCCTTCGGGATGCATGACCAACCTTAGGATTGAAAGTATTAAGAGTTCCTTCACCCTAATTATGCTTGGCCCTAGTAAGCATTCACACTCAACAATTCAAGTCAAAGATCACTGCTCTGATACCAACATGATCCAGGATCTTTTCATCAATGTGAATTATTAAATAATTGTACTAAATGAGCATAAATTGAAGTGCACCATAAAGAAGGAAAAGATCAATAATAAAGGGACATAAGAATCAAATTTGAACAAAAATACTTGATAAGGAGTTCGTCCTTGATGGACTAAGTCTCCGTGATGCAGGAGCACTTCTCCACCTCAGCACGTGCCAACTCATTTACATGCATGGTGCACATTCAAGGAAGGAGAGGTGCCACCCTCTCATTTTTGCCTCGATAATCCAAGGCTTGATCCAGGCATTAATTGAAGACAAGATGGAATAGTCAGATCGTGCTTTCACACAAGCTGGAGATAAGGTCGCCATTAATAGGCTGACAACATAATGGATCTGCATCCGATTTGGAGAAGATTACCATCATTGTAATCTCTCCATTAGATAGGTGTTTGAAAGGTGATTTGACACCACTAAATTAGATTGCGAGGGAAGCTCATTGAGACCCCTTTGTATAAATATTTGTATTATAAGAAAAGGAGAGGTTGGGTAGACGTTGGAAAGGTTAGATAGGCTGGATAGGTTGATGAGATTCGAGACTCAATTGTAGCTAGGACTCCACCATTGTAATTTGGCATTCCACCATTAATATAAAATGACAATTTTTCTTTTTTTATCTTTTTGTTCAATGGATGTTGTCTTATGAATGTATTTCACATGATTGTGAATTGTAAATGAATGTTAGAAATCGTTTGCAAGGATAGAGATACTATTTTCTATCCGCGAGTGTGTTGAGCTAAGTCTGGTTCTCTAGGCTAAGTGCAAGGAGTGCATGATAGAGAGAGGAAACTCTGTGAGCTGATGCAAGGAGTGTGTATCTGAACTTAGCATAGTCAGAAGAGAAGCTACCAGGAGGGCACACTAGATTAATTCATAGGCTTAGGGAGAAATTTCAAGGTCGTTAAGTTACTTGAAAAGAAAGACTGTGTGGGGAGAAGCATAGTCCAGAGTTACTGGACACTCTAGAATAATCTGCGAGGAGGGCATTGAGCTTGCATGAGCATACCCAGAAGAAACACGGATGAAGGTGTTGGAGGACCCCAGAATTGATGAACATTCTGGTGAAGGAAGGCTTTGCAAGAAGCACATCGACAAAGGAAAGGCGATGCCTTAAACCTTTCCCTAAGACTAAGGGAGAAGTCGTCGAGGAGCTGAGCCAAGCACAAGGAGTGCGCCTAAGGTGTTGTGAGTTCACCTTATAATCCTAGGAAGAAGAGATAGAATTTTCTAGGAGGGCACGAGAAGATCATAGCGGAACTTAGAACCTTGGAGGTTCTCAAGTCGAGAAAAGTTGCAGGAGAGTTGCACAAATTTATGCAAGGAGTGCAGAAAGCCTTCGAGAACAACCTAAGTCTTGAAGGATAAAATTGCACTAAGTGTGCAAAGAAGTCGAGGACTTGCCGAAGTACCAAAGACGGAGAATTCATCCATCGTCGAGGAGAAGACAAGTGGCAGAATATCGAGAAGTTCAGGAGAAGGAGCTTCGAAAGGTTTGTCGGAAGAAAACAAGAGTCTTCATGAGGCCGCAAAGAGCGAAGTAAATCCAGGACATCGGATCTGGAAGGCACATGGTCGAGAGTCGTGTATTTCGGAAAAGGATCCTTTTAGAAGAAGTTGGGAGGAGCACACCTGAAGCGCTAGGTAGAAAAGTAATCCTAGCCATCCATCAAAGTAGTACGCGTGGCAAGGGATCAACACACTGCTAGTTCATAAGTCAGAGAAAGAGGAGTCAGAAGTCGAGAGAAATCGTGAAGTCCAAACTTGCAATTTGATCGTAGCCATCGATCGTGAAAGGAAAGTGGACCATATATTTGGTCCCATATTATTCATTGATTCGGGAATTGGGGAAATCAGCTCACTAAAGTCCCAAAGCGCGGGGTTGCGATAGAAGCTAGCCCATGGTCATAGTCTGTGGTTACATAAAAAAGAGAGTCTAACATGGGGAGCTAGCAACATTGACATTGGATTTGAAAAGCGAAAGGAGAGGGTCCACAGGTGCCACATCGCGGGTGTTGAGGAAGCAAAAGGGCCTGTGTCAAGTCATATCGGTTCCATCAGGAGCTCGACGGACCATTTGGTTCGACGACTTGAACGATCCTAGACTGGGAGGTCGTGCCAGCCCAAAGGAGGGAAGGGGGTTGTCACCAGGAGTGGTATCATATCTTGTTTTCTCTCAAGCAGAGAAAAGGAGATACAAAGATAGTCTCAAATCTTGATTTCTCTCAGGAGGAGAGAAAGAGAGAAAGGAGCTAGTGCATAATTGATTTCTGTAAGCCAGGGAGACAGGGTGCGATGCTCTATTGGAGCTATTGCAAGGCGTGCAACAAATGGTAAAAAACCAGGTGGGCTGTAGACAAAGAAAAATGGCCATCGAAAGTCAGAGATGCGGTCGAAGAGAATTCCACTCACAGAAAAGAAGAGCAGAGATGGACAAGGAGCTTAGTGAAATCCAAGCACAGATGGAGAAATTTGCATTTAAGATGCAATGGGAATCAAAGGTGTACTGGAGGTACGAATGGCCTTTAAAGAGGACAACCAGATGGACTGTTCAAAAGTTGTTATCTAGGAGGAAACAACAGAGGTTGAAGAGGTGGTTGAGGCATGCTAAATCTCTCAGTCATAAGGGAAAGAGATCTAGCAAGAGTCTCATATATTTCCAGGTGGGCAATGAGAAGGGATCAGTGGATCTCGTGAACTGCCAAGTGGGCAGAGGAGACATCCCAGATTTCTAGGTTGGCAAGGGAGAAGAGGTGAACTCGACAGAGAATTCACGTCAGCTAAGAGGGTTTACAGATAAAGAGGAGGCAGAAGAAGGATGTCACTCAGATGGATAATCACACAGAACTGTGAGCTGCGTGAATGAAGATGATGAGAAGTTACAAACTTCCATAATGGAGGAGAAGGGTCAGAGGGAAGTTATGATCATTGGAGGAGTCAAGATATTCCTACCAAGTGGCCAAGGAGAGGCTAGCACCGATGTTGCAGATGCGACGGGGAGAAAACAAGAAGAGACTCTCATGGAGGAGAAGGAACAAATACTGACGTCTGTCCCAACAAAAAGAGAACATCATTCAATAGAATCGCTCGATGTTTTCATCTAGGAAGATGAACATGAGATAACTGCAACACTGGGGTTTGCATCAAAAGAAGAAGCAGACAACATAGAATTTGTTGATCTGTGTGAAGAATTTGAAGCTCTTGAGAGGAGAGTGGAAATGCAAGGCATGCATATCCAACAGGATAAGTTGGAAATAGATGAAGGATTATACCAGCATGAGGAGCAGCTGGAGGGAGCTGGAATAGGAGAAACCAAAGGACTGAAAAGAGTGAATATGTCAGGAGAAATGGTTGTTGAGTAACAGTTCAGTGATGAGGAGACTGCGGAAGTAGAAACTACAATAGAGTGGAAAGATAAGGCCACAAAGGAAGAAGATGTCTTGGGAAGCCAGTGTGAATTTCCCATTGACAAGGAGGGAGTGCAACGAGATGGTATGCAACAGAAGAACTAGCTGATGGAGCAGTTGGACAAGGCGATTGAGGGGATAAGGAAGATGATGTTGGAGTGAGTTGAATAATTGGTCAGCATGAGGAAGCTGGACAAAAGGAAACCTGCACAAGAAATGAGGAATATGTAGGAGCAGAATCAACGGAATAGTGGAGCCGAGAGATATCTCTAAGAGAAAGATTGGGATCCAGGAGGATTTCAGCCACGTTGGAAAGCTCATGAGCAGGAGCTCATGATTTTTTCTACTATGGAGTATGATGTAGGAGCATTGCTCCACCTCAACACATGCCAACTCATTTACATGCGTGGTGCACATTCAAGGAAGGAGAGCCACCACCCTCTCATTTTTTCCTCGAGAATCCAAGGCGTGATTCGGGCATTAATTGAAGACAAGATAGAAGGGCCAGATCGTTCTTTTGCACAAGCTGGAGAAAAGGTCGCCATTAATAGGTTGACGATAGAATGAATCGACATCCGATTTGGAGCATATTTCCATCATCGTAATATATCCATTATATAGGTGTTTGAATGGTGATTTGACACCACTAAATTAGCTTGCGAGGGAAGCTCATTGAGCCCCCCTTGTACAAATATTTGTATTATAAGAAAAGGAGAGGTTGGGTAGATGTTGGAAAGGTTGGATAGGTTGGGTAGGTTGATGAGAGCCAAGACTCAGTTGCATCTTGGACTCCACCATTGTAATTTGGCATTCCACCATTAATAGAAAATGACATTTTTTTCTGTTTTATCTTTATGGTCAATGGATGGTGTGTTATGAATGTATTTTACATGTTTGTGAATTGTAGATGAATGTTATAAATCATCTGCATGGATAGAGACACTGTTTTCTATCCACGAGTGTGTTGAGCTAAGTCTGGTTCGCTAGGCTAAGTGCAAGGAGTGCACGACAGAGAGAGGAAACTCTGTGAGTCGACGCAAGGAGTGTGTATCTGAACTCAGCGGAGTCAGAAGAAAAGCTGTCAGGAGGGCACGCCATATTAATTCACATACTCAGGGAGAAATTTCAAGGCAGTTAAGATCCTTGAAAAGAAATACTGGGTGAGGAGAAACACAGTCCAAAGTTATTGAACACTCTGGAATACTCTGCTAGGAGGGCATCGAGCTTGCATGAGCATACCTAGAAGCAACACAGCTGAAGGTGTTGGAGGACCCTAGAATTGTTGAACATTCTGGTGAAGGAAGGCTTTGCAAGAAGCACATAGACAAAGGAAAGGAGATGCCTTAAACCATTCCCTAAGACTAAGGGATAAGCTGTCGAGGAGATGAGCCAATCACAAGGAGTGCGCCTAAGGTGTTGTGAGTTCACCTTATAAGATCAAGAAGAAGAGAGAGAAGTTTCTAGGAGGGCACGAGAAGCTCACAATGGAAATTATAACCTTGGAGGTTCTCAAGTCGAGCAAAGTCACAGGAGAGTTTCACAGATTTCTGCAATGAGTGCAGAAATCCTTTGAGAACAGCCTAAGTCTCAAAGGGTAAAATTGCACAAAGTGTGAAAAGGAGTCAAGGACTTGCTGAAGTCCTGAAGACAGAGAAGTCATCCATCGTCAAGGAGAAGAGAGGTGGAAGAATATCGAGAAGTTCGGGAGGAGGAGCTTCAGAAGGATTGTCGGGATCAAACAAGAGTCTTCATGAGGCCGCGAAGAGAGAAGTAAACACATGTCGTTGGATCTGGAAGGCACGTGTTAGAGAGTCACATTTTTTGGAGGAGGAACCCTTCAGAAGAAGTCGAGAGGAGGACACCTAAAGCACTAGGTAGCGAAGTAATCTTAGTCGTCCATCAAAGTAGGACACGTGGCAAGGGATCAACACACCGTTGGTTCGCAAGTTAGGGAAAGCAGAGTTAGAAGTCGAGAGAACTCTCGAAGTCCAAACTCATGATTCAATCACAGTTGTCGATCACAAAAGGAATGTGGACCATAGATCTGGTCCCAGAGTATTTTTTGATTCAGGAATCGGGGAAAGGGGAAAGCAGCTCATGAAAGTCCCGAAGCACGGGGTCACAAAGGAAGTTGGCCCATGATCGTAGTCCATGGTCACATAAGAAAGAGAGTCTATCATGTGAATCTAGCAATGTTGACGTTGGAGTTGAAAAGCGCAAGGAGAGTGTATGCAGGTGCCACATCGTGGGTGTCGAGGAAGCAAAAGGGCCTATGTCAAGTAAGATCGGTTCCATCAGGAGCTTGAAATACCATTTGATTCAATGACTTGAATGATCCTAGAATGGGAGGTCATGCCAGCCCAAAGGAGGGAAGGGGGTTGTCACCACTTCGGGTCCTGTTCTTAAATGCTTAGTCCTTTTTATTATCTCAACAAAAGAATTTGGAAAAATACATAAGTATACCTCATTCTTGAGTTACCCTGCATAAGCTTTGCTCAGATAAGAAAATGAATAACACCACTGAATTCGTGGCGTCGAATTACCCAAACATGACTGTCTCCACACCTCGATATGAGTCTGGCACTTTCTGTCCCAAAAGAAATTTTGTCTCGGTTTCTGTGTCTACAAGCTGCAATAAATTCATGGGAATCTATCTCGAAAATCATTCCATGTTCGTATGATCGCTTCCATGGTCTTCCCCCCCATGCACTGGCGAAGAGAAACACTTAAGTAATAATGGGGGTGGACTTTACCAAGTCACATCCCAGCCCAAGTGGTTGGTGGACATTGCAAAGGCAGAGTTGATAGGGGAGATCCCGGGGTCAAATCCATGGGCCTCCCATTTCTGGTATATGGTTACAACGTAATATATATTTGGTTGGTGATTTTGGTGGAGACTTTGGTGGATAATTTTAAGTTTGATGGAGCCTTTGGAATATACGGTTAAGTCTTGTGGTGTGGTTACATCTGTCCATATTTGGAGGAATCCTATCAAATTTGGCAGATTGGGGGTTGGCACCAGCCAACCCTGCCAATTTTTGGAAATCCATATGTTGGGCGTCCTTATGAATTTTCCTGTTTCCATGTGGTAGCCCATGACTAGGCCACGTGGTAGCCTTTCATTGGGACATGCCACCACTTCTTCACTGTCAACGCCACATCATCCCTGCTCCATCAGATTGCCACGTCACCAGACAGGTGGCTGTATGGTCTTCCACGTGGTTGTATAGACTTCCACATGGCACTTTCCCATTGGTCCAAGGATTGACCGAAAAATTCCAAAATCGAGTGACACATGGCAGCCTCTGGTGCTGACACATCACCATGCAGATGTCAACATGATACATGTCGACTTCTGCGTGTGCCACTTACCCTGTACGGATATTGAAGTTATCCATAATGATGTTGATGTCAGTAGTATGGATGTTGACTCATCCCTGTTGATTGGGCTAGTTTGAGAAAAAAATTGAATGCAAATATCTTTTGATTCGTAACTTCGTTTGACAATATTTTTACACCGTTGGAAAGCTTGCGACACACTCTTCGCGTTGATGCCAATTTCACTACACTTTGAGGACTTTGATTTTTTTCCCTTTCTCTATCCGCTGAGGCCATTTTGAGCTTCCTGAGTTGCTTTTGTGAATTATGAGTTATCCTTAGTCTCCTCTGGATCCTTTTTGGATCAAGGGCAATGCCTTGAACTGATGGGGTAACTTGGAGAGGCAGTTGCACCTTACCCCAGACACTGTCTCATGGGAGATTTTTGAGGAAAGGTTCTGGAGGTAATATTTTCCTGCTTACTACGAGGAACAACAGGTAAGAGCATTTCATGCTCTAGTTCAGGGAAACATGATCGTGGAAGAGTACAATATAAGGTTCACAGAGTTATTAAAATATGTCTCGTACATGGATACCGATCAACAACAAGAAGAACATTTTGTGTACGGGTTAAACCCTAAGATAAGGGCCATGGTACTTATGTGGAAACCATTGTCGGTAGCTGAAGTAGTTGAAAATTCTCATTACGTGGAGGAGTATATGAGCTTAAATGGAGGTATGAGGTCAACCATTCCACAACATCCTGGATTCGTGAAGAAGGCCCTTAGGACTTTCTTCATGGGAGGAAGCTCTAGGACACCTCCTTATGGAAATATAGTCACTCCTAGAGAAGTTACTACAGGTATTTCAATGGAAGCAAGTGCAACATCCCACTCATTTCCAACAATGCAGGTAGGTCCATGACCTTCTTAGGGAGCATCAAGTAGGGGTAGGGGTTCTATGGGAATGAATTCATTTCAAAGACCGTCACAGGGCAGTGTGCAGGTTCCATCTCATGTTACTTGTTGGGGATGTGGAGGACCCCATTACCAGTGTGAATTTCCAAAGTCACAATTAGGATTTGTACATAGATAAGGAAAGGCCCCGATGGGAAGAGCGAGTAGTAGCCACCAGATTTATGCATCGGTTAATAATCATCAGGAAGAACATCAATCCACAGTGGTTTAGTCGTCGGGTATGTTAAATCGTGTCAATGTTAAAATTTTATTTGATTATGGTGCTACAGATATTTTTGTTTCACCTTGTGCATTAGAAAAGTGTGGGTTGGCAGTCTACGAGCATGATGACTTTAAACAATTCTAGATGGATTCGGGGGGAAAACAAGCAGTAGGACCTAGCATCAATAATTTTCTAGTAGACCTGGGAGTGTGTACTACTAGGTTGATGGTGTACATCACTGCTCTAGGGATGTATGACCTACTCATTGGAATGGACTGGTTAGAATCCCATCGAGATATGGTAGATTGTTTCACGAAAAGGGTGCTTTGTGTTGATGATGAAGGAAGGTCAGTAGAGATCCATGATGTATGGAGGATGATGTTTTTCCTAAATAGTTTCCTGGGTTACCTCCTGAGAGGGTGATAGATTTTACCATTGAGCTAAAAATTGCTGCAGATCCAATTTCCAAGACACCGTATAGGATGATGACACCAGAACTTTGTGAGTTGTAGATGCATTTGAAGGAACTACTTGACTTAGGGAAAATAAGGCCTAGTGTCTCACCTTGGGGTGAACTAGTAATTTTTATCAAGAAGAAGGATGGTTCCTTATGTCTGTGTATAGATTACATGAAATTGAGCCATGCTATAGTGAAAAATAGGTACCCAATGCCATGGATAGATGATCTCTTTGATCAGATGAAAGGAGAAACCGTTTTCTCAAAAATTGATCTGCGATCAGGGTATCACCAGTTAAGAATTAAGGAATGATATATTCCTAAAACTTCCTTTCAAACTCAGTTTGGGCATTACGATTTCATTTTAGTACCTTTTGGTTTGACCAATGTACCAACATTATTCATGAGCCTCATGAATGGTGTATTCCAAAGGTACTTAGACCGCTTTGTACAAGTATTTCTGGATGATATCCTCATCTATTCCAGGAATGAAAGAGAACACGAGGAACACTTGAGAGTGTTGTCATGCCTTAGAGAGAACAAATTGTATGGAAAGTTGTTGAAGTGTTATTTCTTCCAGAAAGAGATTCACTATTTATGGAATATCATTTTCGGTGAAGGAATCTCTGTGGACCTAGAAAAGGTGAAGGCCATTATGGAATGACCAATGCTGAAAAATTCTCATGAGGTGAGAAGCTTCATGGGGATAGTTGGTTATTATCGGAGGTTTGTGGAAGGGTTCTCTAAGATAGTGAAACCCATCACCACCTTGCAGTGCAAGGGGGTCATGTATGAATGGACATAGGAATGTGATACTACATTCATCGAGATTAAGAGGTTACTAAGTAGTGTGCCAATTCTACGAGTGCTAGATATGGAAAAAGACTTCATAGTCTGCATAGATTCCTTGAAGCAAGGATTGGGGGACATGCTAATGCACGATGGGGGAGTGATAGCGTATGCGTCAAGAAAGTTGAAGCAACATGATGATATTTACACTACTCATGATTTAGAGTTGGCAGCCGTAATGTGAGCTCTGAATATTTGGAGGCATTATCTAGTGGGGTGAAGCTTTGAGCTCAAAATAGACCATGAAAGCTTAAAGCATCTCTTCACTCGAAGGGATCTCAATGCCAGACAAAGGCGATGGAGTGAGTTTATGAGTGAGTATGATTTTGGAAATTCATACATCAAGGGAAAGGAGAATTTGGTCACAGATGACTTGAGCAGGAGACCATGTGTTTTCTCTTTGGTACCCTTACAAGTTAATCTGAGGGAGCATGTGTTGGGGAAACTTCCTGGAGATAGTTGCTATTTAAATATTACTTCAACCCTCTAGAGTGGGTGGAAATTAGATCTAAAGTATGAAGGATATAGTCTGGAATCATATGTATTATTAAGATATCAGGGAAGGATGTACATCCCCAAGGGTGGGGATCTTCGAAGCATCATACTCAAGGAATCCCATAGAGCACTTTATTGTGCACATCTAAGTGTGAAGAAAATGTATGCAGACATGAAGAATATTTTCTTATGGGTAGGCATGAAGCATTATGTAGTCCATTTCATCACCAAGTGCCTAGAGTGTCAACAAGTGAAGGTTGACCACCACCACCCGACAGGTCTCCTACAACCGCATGATGTTCCTATGTCCAAGTGGGAAGTCATTTCTATGGATTTTGTTGTGGGATTTCCACTCACATCGCACAGACACAATGCCATTCTTGTGATAGTTGATAAGTTGACCAAGAGTGCTCATTTTATTCCAGTTAGAGACACTTATGATGTCACTGATGTGGCACACGTGTTTATAAGTGAAGTCAACCATCTGCATGGGTTACCCAAGAAGATCATTTCTGATAGGGAATCTCGATTCACATCTAGGTTTTGGACGAGTTTGTAGTCATCATTGGGAACTCAATTGAAATTAAGCACATCATATCATCCCGAAGTAGATGGGAAAACTGAGAGAGTAAATCAGGTTATGGAAGACATGTTTAGGATGTATGTTATGGAAAATCAAACCCATTGGGAGAAGTACCTACCTTTGGTAGAGTTCGCCTACAATAACAGTTTTCATAGCTCCATTGGAATGTCGCCCTATGAAGCTCTATATGGAAGGCCATGCAGGACACCATTGAGTTGGGAAAGGTTAGAAGACTGAGTGACAATTGGGCCATAATTGATTCAAGAGAGGGAGGAACAAGTGATTCAGATTAGGCAGTGACTAAAGGAAGCACATGATAGAATTTTTTTTTATGTTGATGCACATAGGACTGACCGAAGTTGGAAAGTGGGAGATCAAGTTTTCATTCGTATCAAGCCTAATAAGAGTACCATTCGATTCAGGAAGGGGACAAAGTTGTCACCACAATTTATAGGACCGTTCAAAATCCAAGAGAGAATTGGACCCGTTGTCTATTGTCTCGTACTGCCACCCCACTTGCATAAAAATCATAATTTTTTCATGTATTTTTTCTATGTCATTATGTTGCGATGAATCTCATGAACTAAATTGGAAGGAATTGCAGGTATCGGACGTGGGAACCCTCATGGTCGAACCGTTACGTGTATTGGAAAGTATTTTCTGACAACTTAGGAATTGTCTGGTAGACCAAGTTAAGGTCCAGTGGGACAAGTATAGCCCAGGATATGCTACTTGGGAGGATGCAGAGACCTTACGATGAGATCATTCCTCACTTTTGTGACCACCTCAAGAATATGTTTTCCGAAGGTTGGGTGTATGTAATGCCACCTTTTGACATAGATGGCTAGAATTACTTAAGGCCTAATCATCTTTTATTTTCTATTAAATGTGAAATTATTAATGATACACTTGAAATTTTAATACATATGGGCCTATGTGAATGTCAATTCTATGAATGTTTATCATTATTTGAATTATGATGGATATTATGCAATCTATTTCTAACTTGAAAATTTTGACATTTAAAGTTGTTAGTACGTGGATACAGAATTGCGGATATGATTAAATTCATTTACATGATGATAATGCATGGATATGTATGAGTTTGTGTTATAGACGAATTTGCAGGTCAATGGGCTATGAAATAGCCAAAGGATAATGATAGTAAAATGGTTGATTTTGTGAACATCGATTGAGAAACAATATGGTATGAATATTTGTATGTGAAATTATGTTGGTTCAAATGCATTGCTATGATATGTGGACAAGTGCAGGTTTTTCAGGTGGCGAGACTGCCTGAAACTGAATATACGATGAAAAAATTTCCAGCAACATAGTTTCATTGTATAATCCATGGTAGGGTGTTGACCCTAGTTCTATTAGGAGGGGTGGAGGCATTTCCCACCGTGTATCCTTTGCAACCTGGAGTCATGGGAGGACGGTGTTAGATCACGCTCCCCTAGATGTGTGATGATGACTGCAAATTGCCTTTTGGGGAAGCTTGGTCAAGAGAGTTGACACTTCGTCTTACAGGTTCTATCTGGAGTTAGGTCAATATAGTTGACGCTCCAAGATAGTCCAGTCGAGGAAGGATAGGAATGGAAAATGGAAGTAGGTTAGGGAGGAAGGATGACTAGAAGTAGTTGAAAGTGTGTGGAGTTTTCACCTTATAGTAGAATTTCTTGATTTCCTCTTATATATATATATATATATATATGCTTAACTGAATTATAATTATCTAAGTGAAACTTGCTTGTGCTAAATTATTATAATTGAGGGATTTTCTGAACATTTTAAATGGTTTACTATCCTTTATGAAATGAATGGTATTGTTGATTGGATTGCACACATACAAGAATTACTTTAGGTGTGATAATTATTGTCATTTGTGCATGTGTGAGTCTTGTATGTGCTAGCTACACATGCATGCCTTGTACATGTACACTAGTATGTATAGGTGTTTTAAATTGGTGATGTTGTTTATTTGATATGGATGTATGAATCATGTATAATTACCCTTGTATTGTAAATTACTCTAACTTCGGGATGAATTTTCTTGAAGGGTGAGTGTATGTAACAACCCAATTGATTTTTATTGATCATAGTTGTTAAGTTAAATTTAATTAATTATTAAAATAAAATACAATGAAAATTTTTACTATTTTATTATATTATGGTAGGTGAGGGAATTAATGAGGGGATAAGGTAGATGGAAAATTGAATGAGGGAGGAGAGGAATTCAAGAGAGGAGGATAAGGAAGAGGGGAGGGGACTTGGAAGGGGGTCTTTTGTTTTGGAAAAAATTCTGGAAGAAGAAGGCAAGGAGGAAATTCTGAAAGAGAAGGGGAAGAAGGAGGAGATTGGAGGAAAAATATTTTTGGGGGGAACTTTTAGAGGGGCATTGATGTTGCTGGGAAATTTGGGCTTGGGGGCCAGGAAACCGCAATGATTCCTGGAGCTAGGGAGATGGAGAGTCTGTTCCTAGTTGGATGGGAGGTAAAAATTCAGTTTCAGGCAAGCATTCAGGCAAGCACTTTCAACAAGCAATTTCAACAGGATGACCTTCCTCTTCAAGAGGTAAATTATGAAATTATTATTTTGTAATAAATTCAAGAAATTTCAAGTTATAGCAGTTATAGATATACTCTGTGATGTCTTAGATTTTGTTCTTAAATCTTGCAACTAGAATGGAAGAAATCCCCTATCATGGTTAAACATAAATATAGATTTACTCTAGTTTTAAAGCCATTATGGTTGTTACATTATCATAACCTTTGTTTTGTCAATGTTCACAGTCATGCCTATGCTATAGTATAAGTCCTTTAGGGTTATTAGTTTCTTACCTAGGTCATAGGCACTCGTCACCATAAGAACAATATCATCAACATAAAGGAGGAGGATGACTATACTAGCAAGAATCGGGCCAACACAACATGCATCCTCCAAACAATCTTCTAATTTATCAATATAGATGCCAAAAAGGGTAGGGGATAGGGGATAGGAGACAACCTTGATTGACTCCTATATCACAGTTAATTTCTTTCGACCAACGCTCAATGTTCCTAAAATTGGCAATAACTTTCTCATAAAGCCTTATTGTAACAACTCTTAACTCGAAAGGGACTTTAAGCTCTTCTAACCTATTCTAGAGGTTAGTCCTCGACACAGTGTCAAAAGATTTTCTAAAATCAACGAAACAACAAAGGAGTTCGGTTTTATCATTACAACACTCCTCTACAATGATGCTAAATGTGACAAGGTGGTCCATAGTGGAATGGTAGCCTCTAAACTCAACCTGGCCTCTAGTTCTTTTTCCATGGATTTCTATCCATTTGCTGATCTTCTTTTCCAAAATACTTCCATATAGCTTAAGCTAAAATGGGGCTAATCATAATGGTCCTATAATTAAAGGGATTGTTTTTATCCACACTTTTTAAAATAAATCAAATGAGGCTTTGGGTACAAAGTTTTAAGAAACCTTGCTAGATAGTTAAATTGAAGAGTTTATATATGTAAGGGATGAGGATAGATCCTCCAATTTTTAAAATTTTAGCGTGATATCCACAATAAAATTAATTATTTAAAAATAAAAATAAAATTTATTATATATTTCATATTATAATTATTTTCATTTTAACAAAATTATTATTATATCACTTTACTTTGTATTCAAGCACACTCTCTATATAATGATGTTGGTGGGTTATGTTATATCCTTTTAAGAAAAAATATTTTTAATATAATTTGGGTTATGTTATATGCTTTTAAGAAAAAAAATGTTTTTAATATAATTATATAATAAAACATTATTGTGAAATAGATCAATAAATTATAAATTGATTATTTAAAAATAAAATAAAATAATTACATTTTATATTATGGAATTTTGTTTTATATTATTAAATTTTATATTATTAAATAATAAAATGTTAATAAATTATAGATATTTAAAATTTAATATAAAAAATAAAAATATATTTTGTATATTTTCGATTGTAATGCATGAAACCTTTAAAATTCTTTGATATAAACTTTAAAAACGAGAAAGTGTATTTCTCAAAAGTCCCCACCCACAAACGAGAAAGTGTATTTCTCAAAAGTCCCCACCCAAAAATGGTTCATATGGATTCATTACCTCTTCTCTTAATCTCGGTAGTCACGACCTTCAGATTGACACTTTCTTTTGGCTTTATGTGCGTTGTTATTCGCATCACTTCTTGTCCCTCCCCCTCTTGGTTATTCTATTACAACGGTTGAATTGGTTTCCCTTATGGACAATTCAAAATGTAACTATCATGGTATGACTATCATAATTATATATTTATTTTGGTCTAAGTTTTATTCTATTACAACGGTTGAATTGGTTTCCCTTATGGACAATTCAAAATGTAACTATCATGGTATGACTATCATAATTATATATTTTGGCTTTGAAAGAGAATTTGTAAAAATATATTTATTTTTTAAATTCCTTTGGATGTTTCATCCAGGGAAACAATTTTGTACTATACAAAAATGATATGCATCATCTTACAAATATATGAAACCTTCTTTATTTTCTAAAATCCTATGTTTATGATGAAAGTATTCATGATTTAGTTATACCCAGAACGACTATATCATCTTAGATGGTTTAGCTTTCAATTATTAAAGATATTATATGATAAAATTATGGTTTCTGTTTTTGTTTTTTTTTTTCAAATTGCATATAATACTTTTTTATTATTATTAAATTTGGATTAAGTTTTATTATCCATTTTTATGAAGTTAAAGTTTTAAATAGATTCAGAATGAATATTTTTATAAAATTGTTTTTTTTTAATTTTAGGAAGTTGAATTTTTGGATAGATTAATATTGTTGATTTTGAGTGAAATTAGTCTTTTTCAAATACATCTTAAAAACTATATTTTTTCAAGAAATAGCAATATTTTTGCATTTAGAGTAGCTAGGTGTTAGGTGTTGTATAATTTGGAATGGGAGAGATGTTGTCAAGTTAGTGTTATGTTAGATAATTTTATATTAAAAAAAATTAAAGTAAGTTTAATTAAAAAAACATATTTTTTTTTTAAAGAAATCTATTGTTTTCAATCTTTTCAAAATATTATTAGATTGTTTTTATGCATTTTTATGATAGAAAGTCAAAATAAATTAAAAAAATAAATCATAGTAAATTTGGATTAAAAGACTATGATTGTTCAAACTTCTCCTTTCCTCATTTAAAAAAAAATTCAATAATTCATGTTCACTCCAATATGATTTACACATGATTTATCGATAACATTAATCAAATTTAGGGATAAGGAGTGTACATAGAATGTGAAGACGAGGGCTTATCTAGGACAACATTTCAGGTAGAAAGAGAGTAGGAATAAAATTAAAGATGCAAAACAAGAAAATGAACAACTACTCCATGTCTTCTCCAACAAAAAGGATCTTATCCAACATAAGATTATAACAACTTAAAAAAATTTACAATGTTGTACAACAAGATCAATATGATGGTTTTGAGGAGGTATGATGTTTATGATGGTTTTGAAGAGGTATGATGTTTGGTTGATTTTGTGGTGAAGGTGAGAAAAATTCCCTTACCATATCTAGGTTGTGTTGTGGCCACAACACTCCCTATAATTTTTTTAAATTATTATGGGTTATTCTATATAAATTTTATTAACGTTTTGGTTTGTTTCTTTTTGTGATATTTTTATTTTGATTTGAGTTTAGTGTGACATTTTCATTGCTTTTGTTTTGTTTCCAACATTCCAACGGTTCAAGTTTCACCTTATTTTGACTTACGATTTGAAATATATCCTCGATTAAAGTGTGGCCATTTTCACCACTTATATGTTTTTTTAATAAAATTAATGTTAATATGTAAATACATTTTTATTTTACTTAACCTTAATCAATAAAGTAAATTGCTAGTTAAATTTGATTTAATTTTTGTTTTTGCAATTCACGTATATATATTTTGTAATTATAACATAAATTAAATGATTAAATGAAACATAATTAAAAAAATGCCCATAATTTTTTATAAATCTAATTAGTTTTGATGACTCAACTTAAAGCGAACACTTGTTGGAAAACTACTATCCCAAAAAATTAGCAAAAGTGAAGGCTACGAATTTGCAACTAAAAGTAGTTTTCTCAATTGATTTAGAAGATTTTCTTTGGCCAAGAAGATTTGTTGTTGCTTATTCATTTCCTTATTGTTTCATTGCTAATATTATCTTCATGGGAAAGCAAGGGAAAACATGAATTTTGTTATTCTAAATTGGTAATTTGTTTTGACATATTATAAATCATTTTAGGAGGCAATTTTGCAGAGTGATTTCTAGGAAATGAGAGAAGAATTTTCCAAATTGGTTAAAAATCCACTTCTAAAATAGGGTCAATTACCTTATCCTAAAAGGATTTTTTCATAAACTAAATCGTTTGGGATAAATCGAGATTGGAGTGACACAAAGTTTCCCAGATTGGAAATTGCGCCAATCTTCAAGAGACGTTTTTGATTTTTTTTTTTTGGGAAAACTGAGTAGATTTTGGAAAAACAGTTGCAAACCCATCTTGAAAAAATGCCAAATTAGCTAACTTCCAAAGTGTTTTTCAAAAGGATGAATATTTTTGGATATATTATGCATTTTATGGGTAGGTTCTTTCTAGAATTTTTGCTAGTTCTGTAACTGATTCATGACAACAAATCTTTTGCTGACAAAATGAGGATTTGATGTGAGTGGAGGAGATTATAAAAACTCTGATTATTCCTGTGTATACGGAGGGTCTAGATCTGAAACTTGAGAGGGAAAATTATGCAGGAAGAGAATTTCAATGGCACTATTGTAAGAGAGAGATTTTTTTTGTAGAATAGGTAGAGTTTTGATCTCTGAGAGGAGAGGAATTTGCACTATTGTAAAGTTACTTCTTGAAGGAGTTCAGGACTTAGAGGACTGTATAACAACATTTGGAGATAATGATAAGAAGTTTTCATTTCTTTGCATTGTTGTATTCGATTTACATACTTATTATTATTTCTTTGATGATTGTTTTCATTTTGGTTTAAATTATGTGCCCACTAGTATACTTATAAGTGTTATTACCACTATTGTTAACTACACTTGTTTTATGCTAGTGCATGTTCTGTTTAAGGATATATTTTGTAAAAATGAATAGGATTTAGACCATAATTGATAATGAATTCATGGAGACTTGCTAGTGAATCACTGATAACTATTTATTGACTAATCACAACCTTGTCTTGCATTATTTTATGTGAATTAAATGAACTATTTATTTACTTCAATATAAATCTTATATTGAATTCATCTACATGATTCGATTTGTGTATATGCAATAATTTATTTTAATAACTATTTATTAAGATTGTTTTATTGTATATATGTTTCAACAACTTGTAAGTTGTCAAGCTACTCTGAAATTTTACAAGTAAAACTTAACCCTAGGTTCAATCACAATCTTTTTCCCTTCTTATTAAATACTTTKCTCTTGATTAGGAGTAAGGCTATCCTTTTCTTAATCAAGATAGGTTTTCTTTTTGTTCACTTGCATCTTAGGATTAATCTGCATTTGCAGTTAGGATAAATGATTTTCATTCTTTAAGTCTCCTTACAGAAGAGAAAACCCCARCKCTTTTTTCAATGRAGGATTGCCTTCTTCAAGCARCTGGAAGAAGGAARTTCCYCCTCTTTTGTCTRTCGATAAAAACAAGTAACAAACTACATTAGCAGATAGAAGGTCRTGTATATATATTTGTACATATTTATTAGTATAGAATAGATTAACAATAGATTAKGCTAGTTTTAGATAAGGGTAACTGGACCCATAAACCYAGTCGAAATCACCTACCAAAACATATTAGGGTTTAATTGGGACCCTTGTTGAAAATGTTCCAACTAATTTCCCATGTGAATGCATGCACACACTATTAGCTAAAAATAGAATGTGCATGAATTCACACTACAATGAAAAATTTGTGCAACTGGTGGATCATATTGTAATCAGTTTCTCTACCTGTTTGATAGATGTTGTATATACGAGCATACCCATAGAGGTGAAGTGAGCAATGAGAAATTTAGTGTAGCACAATGTGTGGGAAGAGAGGAGATGATGGTTGTATTCATGTGATTGGATATTGTAATTCTCCCTTGAATAATAAGAATATTCATTATCATTGCCCCATGGTTTTTCTCGTATTAGGTTTCCACGTAAATCACTGTGTCAATTCTGTGATTGTTGTTGTGTCTGGTTTGTTCTTGGTTTTATTTTTTTTTCCATTAATATGTGTCTGTGTTTATGGTTATGCTTCCTAATAAGTGGTATCAAAGCACATAGTTGAAGTATCTGAGAGCGAAAGAGAAGAAAATCTGATTGCTAGATATCGGAGCAGGTTAACCGAGCCGAGAAAATTTATGTGAGTTCAATAGAGCCATTGAATGAGATCTTGCGTGCGGAAGAAAGAGCACCTAATTTTATGTCATGAGAGAGAGATTCCATGGAAACTAGAATGAGGAGATCTATGTGCCGAGTGTAGGAGGGAAATATCTTCTTGTCTAATGCGGTCCAACCCTATCAAGGGGGGCAGTAATTCACTCAAAAAACTTCCCCTTAAGGGAGGAGCGATACACTCATGGAGAGATTTCCGTGGAGTATTTAGGTTCAAAAATATTTATTTTTCACTCATGGAAAGTCATGGTAAAGAATGGTTATTTTTTTATGCATACAATGATGATTCTCGAAAGATGTGGAAAGTGTTGTCACGAGGGATGATAACTTTTGGAAATTCGTATGCACAGGGTATGAAGGTATGAAAGAGAACATTTTTTTTTACTATGCACATGGGAGGATTGTCTTAGTAACCTAAAATGGGTGGAGGATGTTTTAATAACTTATTTGTTTATAGGTGGAGCTTTCTTGTTTTGGTAAAAGGTTTTGAATATTAAATATATATATTTTTAAAACCTTTTAATTGATATTTTTTTAGGTTAAATATTGAGTAAGAAAATTCCTCCATATTAAGGTTTAGTATTATAAGGAGTGATTTGAGCATTTGGGTGTTTGAGGTAGTGCGTGCTAATGGAAACAGTGCAGAGTTTGAAGTTTGAAGTGGATAAATTCAATGGAAAAATAACTTCAAGTTATGGAACCTCAAGTTGCGGGATCTGCTCATACAACAAGGAAACAACAAGAGAGGTGATGGTTGAGTCACTATGAAAGAAAAAAATGCTTTTACTTTGGAGTTGTAAAAATTATTGATTGCGTGTAAATGTGCATATGCCTGTAAGACCTGGATAGGCATGTGTACCCCTGGTTTATTGGGTCACCTATGAAAAGTATAGACATATATTTATGTAGATTGAATATGTGGTGGGGCATGTATGTTGGGTTAAACTTGACTCGGTGAAAGAGTTAATGATTTAAATCCGGTTTTTAGGTCAAAGAACATGGTTTTTCAGGTCCATGTTTTTTTGGGTAGCTCGTGGTATTGTGGCCATGGATTGCATGTAATGAACCCTATAAAAGGCTTGTTTAACTCCATTGTAAATGGGCCTAGAGGTAAGCGGTGAAGGTTTACTTGGCCAACTTGGCTAGATTGGGTCAAGGGAATTTTCATGTTAAGGTGGGGCACTGAGACTTCAATGTGAATTCCTTAGAGGTGAGTGACAATGGTTCACTTGGGTTGGCTTGGATGGATTTGGTCAAATTTGTTCGAATGAAAAGTTCAAGGTGGAGCAGTGTATCCAAGTTAGAAAGGTGGGTTTGTAGAAACACTGATGTGTTAAGAGATTTGTAGTGAAATAAACATTGACAGGTCAATCAAGTGTTTGAGCATAAATGATGAAGGTAGGTTCATATCCATGGAACTTGGAATTTATTGCAATGAAGTTGGGATCGAAAGGGCAGGTCCAGTAATTCCAAATTGCAACAATGGTCATGGGAAGAAGCATTTGTGCTATCTGGTAACTCGATCACCAATGGTTGCAAAAGATTGGAAGATTTTGGAAGAGGTATGAACATGTCATCTAGTGATTACTCAAATGTGAAATTATTTGTTTGTGATGCTTATGTTTTTATCAACATTCTAAGTAGGACCCATATCAAACAGGTAGATATTTGATATGGTGATGATGTTAAGGGATGTAGAATGTGGGATCCTACTGCCCACATAATCATCATGGACAAAGATGCAGTGTTTGATGAATCTTCTTTTATAAAATCAAACATAGTAAAATATGAAAGGTTCAAAGCATGACTAGTAGTAGAAAGGTATTTGGAAGGTATTGATTTCCATGAAAGTTTCTCAATAGTTGTTAAAATATTGTTTCTATTCATGTCGTGTTAGCACTAGTTGGGTTACTTGATCTCGAGTTAGTACAACTAGATGTTAAAACTGTTTTACATGGAGTTTTTTGGAAAATGGGATATATATGGAACAACAAAAAAGGTTAGTTCAGAATCACAACAAACTATTTGTTTGCAAACTCAGGAATCATTGTATGGCCTGAAACATGCTAGGAAAATGGTACAAGATGTTTGATTCCTTCATGGTGAGCCAAAATTTACAAGAAGTGAGTATTACCATTGTGTTTATGGTATATTTATTATCTGCATGTTAAATGTTATGCTTGTTGCAAGCATAAAAATGTTTGAGATCAACAGGTTGACTTAGTTGGTTAGGACGTTTGATATGAAGGATATAGGAGTAGAAAAACAAATATTGGGCATGGAAATACACATAGACAAGAAGGGTGGTAAGCTTGGTTATCATAAAACAAGTATGTGGTGAAGATACTCAGGAAATTTGCTATGAATAATGTGAAACCAGTAAATCCCTTTGGCTTTCCATTGTAAGTTTTTCTTCAAGTTTATGTCCTAACTAATGAAGAAGAAAATGGTTATATGTATCAAGTATCGTATGCTAGTAGGAAGTTTGATGATTGCGATGGGAAATGGTTAGTGTTTCACATGCAATTGGTGTTGTCAGTAGACACATGGAAAAACCAGGAAAAGAGCATGGAAATGGGTGCTTCAGTATCTTAGAAGCACAAAAGAAAAAGTATCACCTACATTGGTTGCAGAGATTTAAATATGTGGTTATGATTCAATAGTTTGGATAAGAGGAGACATACCTCAGGTTATGTCATCCAAGAATGCAAGGATCTATTGGGTACGCTTGGACAGGTATAGGATTAAGTGTTATGTGGTGGTCAAAGTGTTGTGCATTTGACTAATAGTCTAGCGTATAAAAATTGACAAGTGCATTAGTTTATAAGATAGGTTACTAATGGAGGTAGAATGGTCCATACTGGAGAAAATCATGTATACATGTTTACATAACAATGTTATTAGAGAAACTGTGGAGCTGTGATGGTGTTTGGCTTCTCTTGGCTAGTAGGAAAGGTGATGAATAAATTTGGGCATGATATATCAGGTAAATTGTTGTCAAGGTGGAGATTGTTGAAAATGTGCAAACTAATTTCCCATGCAGATGCATGCACATAACATTAGATAAAAACAGAATGTGCATGCATGCACACTAAAGTGAACAGTTTGTGTAACTGGTGGATCATATTGTAATAAGTTTGTCTAATTGTTCGATATATGTTATATATACAAGCATACCCATAGAGATGAAGTGAGAAATGAGCAATGTAGCGTAGCACAGTGTGTGGGAAGAGAGGAGAGGATGTTTGTATGCCTGTCATTGACTATTTTAATTTTCCCTTGAATAATAAGAATATTGATTATCATTTCCCCGTGGTTTTTCCTGTATTGGGTTTCCATGTAAATCATTGTGTCAATTATGTGATTGTTGTTGTGTCTTGTTTGTTATTGGTTTTATTTGTTTTTCCATTAATCTGTGTCTGTTTTTATGGTTCCGCTGCCTAATAACCCTGACTGGGTGATTTCCCCAATGTTGATTATGGTCATTTTTATCCATCAACATTTTTGGCACTAGAAGGAGGGCCACCGAAGAGTGGGCATGACAAGTTGATTATTTTTTAGTTGTGGGTTTTAATTCTTTGATTTTTATTCAATGGCTTCTTCTAAAATTCCTATTTGGAGTTGTATCTATGGTCAAGCATATTCAAACACTCCAATGAAGGTAATTAAATACTTGTCAAAAATAAATTTTAATGGTGAGCCTAATTTTTCTGCATTTGATCATATTTTTCAATTTATTTTAAATTGCAATAAATATGATATTAATAAAAGTGTCATGTGCAAGATTGTTACTCTTAGTTTTTCATGCTAGGCCAAAGATTGGTGTCTTTCATTTCTAGTTACCTCTGTAGATAGTTGTGACGAATTTTCTCGAATATTACTTCAAACATTTCAAGACTATGACTATGATCAAGTTTCCCTATAACTTGAATATTTGTGTAGAATTGAAGGTGAGTCTTATGAAGATTTTCTTCTTAGATTCAAATTAATTTTCTTTAAATTTCAATCTCATGATTTTCCTTCAGAGTTTGAATTAATAGGATGGTTTAGATACATTTTTTCTCTTCCTTGTATTAATCATGATAAACCAGAATATTTAACTCTTCTTAGTGTATTTTCTACTATTGATGAACCTGTTACTTCTCGTGACATGGTTGATCTTGTTATAACAATCAATTCATAAATTATTAATGGACAATTTTTGGAAGACTTAAATGTTAGAAAAACAGGATCATAGAGCAATAAAATAAAACAAATGCAGAAATAAAACACAAAAGATACACGATACAATAGAGACACAGATATAGGTGGTTCACCTAGTGTGGGCTACGTCCACCATAAAAATTGCTAGGTCCTTCCTTTATTATTATCCAACAAATGAAGGGATACAACCTACAACAAACTCGTTGTAACTTCCTCTTCTTTCTCTCACAGTCTCCTCTCTCATGATACAATATTCACCATGATGAATAACCATGATACATTTCCCTGATAAAAGAGGGTTGACTTCTAGGGAAAAGATCCCTAACATAATTTTTACCATTAGATCTACGACCTTATAATGAAAAATCCAGATTTAAAATGAAATTACAATATACATTTTCAAGGCAATTTTTTTCCTTTGGGGGCTTCACCCCCGAACCCCCGCCAAGGGCCCGCTTCCCCCAAACCCCGCAAAGGGGGTAACCCCCCTTTGCACTCCCCTGCATGGAGGAGTGTACATTATTCTAGGTTGTAAATTATTCATGGGGTATAAACATGGTTGAAAACAAAGACCTTTGAATCAAGAAGATAATCAGGCTCCACAACCAACAATAAATTCTTCTAATGAAATCATAACTCATCCTGAAACCGTTTTAAATCCTAATACAATTGTCGTTTATAATAAAGTACAATCATATGTTTTCCATGATGATGATAGTTGTCTCATTAGAATTATTTTAACCCATATTTCTGATATCATTATTAGTACTACTCAACCACACATCCCAGAACATATAGATAGTCATTTTCAAGAAGGGAAATATTTATCCAATCAAATAAATCCCCTACTTGAAAGTGATATATGTGTTGAGGAAAATAATGCATAAATGATATTAGAAACTCATGTACAAGACTTTAATGATAATGATCGTTCTGAGAATAGAGAGACATTTAGTTTTATCTATTCCAATAGCCATGTTTTATTATACACTGATCTTTTTACTGATAGAAGTTTGTTTGATAATCATTTAAGACTTCATCTTCACATAGATGCCATTTTACAAAACAATGGAATTGTTATAAGTCAAACAAATTGTAAATCTCCCACCCATAATTATCAGGGTAATGAATTATTAAATGGTCATTTTTCTAATAATTATTATACATGTTAATCATCCTATGCTTACAGTTTTGATTTATTCTTTATAAAGGAATACATTCTAGGTAATGATTGTGAAATCATTTATGATAATGATTTAGAGGCTGAGAATATTGAGGCACTTAACCCCGGGGTGATGGTTATGTCAGGTCCTTGTGCTGTCAATTATCATAACCAATCCAAATTTCAAGATGTAAGGTATCATTTTACTTATCTTACTATAATTGAACCTCATCTTGAATCTTCTCATAATGATTTCAATATTAAAAAGGAAAATTCCATGCCTATTTATGATTCTTATGTTATCACTCAAGTTCCCAATTATTTTCATAATATTGAACTTTTTACACAAGTTGATGATAGTTCTAATACTCATCACATTATTTCAGCTAATACTTGTGTAAATGATATTCTTGTAGATAAGTCTTTTATGTCTTGTAACACTGATGTAAATTCTTTTCCTGATGTAAATAGTACTAACCTTTTTCTACAGGGAGAGCAAATTATTGTTTCAATCATGTCTTCCTTTCAACAATTCCACATTGGTTTTCATGATAGGATAGCAATATGGTTGGAAGTTTATTTATTAACAAGGTTCCCTCTAGAAAATTTTCAGTTATCAAATTTATTAGGAATATTTGTCAATAATAGGTTTAAATTTTCTTTTGATAATTTATCATTAATTCATTTTTTATTACTAATGTTTGATGTGTACATATGTGCAGGTATGAAAGAGCTTGAATGGATCCACTGGAAATTTGACTATACCTAGTCATATTTCCTTCATAAAGTTAGAGTAGGGGTAGGTTTAATTTAGCTTAGGTTTACTTTAATTTAAGTTTAGATTTAATAAACTGATGATCTTAGGTATATGTGAACTTCATTAGATATGCAACTTCTTCATGCTTTAATTTTTATAATAGGAAGAGGTTGCTTCTTTAATTTGGAAAAAATCGATATCTCTAAGGTAAATTGCAACGAGGTTTTTCAACATAAGTTTCATACAACTATTCTCATCCTTTAATTTTTTCTTTTCATTTTTACTTTAGTCTTGTTTCAGTATTTGCTGATCTAAATTCTATTTTTACAGGACTTCAAGGTTTTTAGTTTTGTAATTTATTCTCCTTGTTTCACCTGCTTTTGAGTTAAGAAAAGCAATGATGATGTTGATCAAAATGCAAATAAGCTAAATCAGGGAATCTATGAACCTCTATTTTGATTTCAATTCATATCATTATAAGCCTCATCTTTATTAAATAATCATTAAGATTTTTCTATGGAGGCTTAATTTTGAAACAAGACATTTGCAAGGTGAGGGATATCTGATTTAACTTCATCTTTTAATCATTGTGGCTTCCTATATTTTGGATTTTCGTTTGAATAAAAATCCCAATTAGCTTTAACTTGGAAAAATAAAATTAATCAAAAACTCAACTCAATTCAAACGCTCATGCTTTCCCATATTCATTCTTTTGCTGAGATATACCTTTATAAGTTGTCGGGTTGAAGTTTTCTTTCAATTCTTGGCTTTTAATTTATCCTTCAGATTTTCATTTTCTTTCTTTGTTTGCAATGATTGAAGTTTTTTTAATTTTGTTTGTTTTGCTTTCAATTGGGTTTTGTGATATTTCAATGCAATACCTGTGATATTTCATCTTTACGAGCTTATCTTGCTTTGATTCTTCTTATGTGGGACCTTTGGAAATGGTACAATATGCGAGAATTTTTTGAAATATTTCATTTCGATATTTGGTAAATTTAGTCCTACTATCTTAACTAGAGATAATTACTTCATCCCTATGTGTCACCAATTGTTGTGGCCAAAACACCCCCATAATTTTTTAAAATTATTATGGGTCCCTCCATATAAATTTTATTAATATCGCCTTCTAGAACATTTTGGTTTGGTTTCTTTTGTGAGATTTTCATTTTTATTTGAGTTTAGTGTGACATATTCATTGCTTTAGTTTTGTTGCCAACCTTCCAATGATTCAAGTTTAACCTTATTTTGACTTACAATTTGAAAGATATCCTCAGTCAAAGTGTGGTCATTTTTCACCACTTGGGCATAAAATATGTATTTTATTATGATTCTTCTAGATTGTAAATAAAATTAATGTTAATATGTAAATAAGTTTTTATTTTATTTAAAATTAATTAATAAAGTTAATTATTACCCAAATTTGATTTAATTTTTATTTTTGCAATTTGTGTATACATATTTTGCATTTATAACATAAAATTAAATAATTAAATGAAACATAATTAATAAAACTGCCCAAATGTTTTTATAAATTGAATTAGTTTTGATGACTCAACTTTGACAAGTGATATCTTGAGTTTTACTCAACCAAATAAGGAAACCAAACACTTTTTGGAAAGCTATTTCCATGGACAATAATCTAGAAGCATTAATTCAAGCAAATATGGAGATTTTCTATCCCAAAAAATCAGCAAAAGTGAAGTCTACAAATTTGCAACTAAAAGTAGTTTTCTAAATTGATTTAGAAGATTTTATTTGGCCAAGAAGATTTGTTGTTTCTTATTCACTTCCATATTGTTTCATTGTTAATCTTTTCCCAATTTTTATTTATTTATTTATTATCATTGTAAGTGTATTACATGTTTATGTCTACATCCTAGTTGTTGTATACATGCCTTAATCAAAACACGCTAGTATTTTTCATATGTTTCCCCTTCCCTAGTCAAACTTGTATTAACAGTCCATTAATCTTTTAGAAAAAATAGTACAAAAAGATTTTTTCCAGCATACTACTGTCAATACCCAACATTGTTTGAACATAAACTAGAACTTGAATTCCATAGCTTTTATTTCCTCCCCATTGAGGAGCTTGTATTACCCTAATGCTCCAATTGGAAGGCTCAACACTTCTTTAGACAAATTGTCTACTTTGGAGTTCATCTCATGGAGGATGTGTAAGAAGGAGAGCCCATCAAAGGCACAACAAGTGATCCTGATGTCCCGCATAATATGTTTAAGTCTAATATCTTGCATTTATTTATTTATTTCTGTTTTCCCAATCTATCACAAGCTTTGAATCCCTCATCATCTGTAACTTCCTGATTTTTTTTTCTTTTGTTGTCTTTAGAAGAGTCCATAAGGATATAAAGTTTGGTTGTTGGAACCAAGGCCTGATGCATATCTGATGAAAATATAGTGTTTATGATTAATGTAAAGAACCACCCTGACTCCGCATTTAGGAGGATGGCCCTGACTAGCAGCATCAAAACACCCCCAAGGGGTACCATAGTCTATTTCAGGAAGAAAAGGGAACTGTTGGGTCTTTTTTCTTGTTTGTTCATAAATTCGATCGTTTTCCCAACTGTCAAGTTCGTCATCACTTCTGGGGGGACAAGTCTATTTTTGTTAATATTTAAATTGTGGTCCCACCACAAATTATTGACAAGGATGCTCAGTAAGCTAGTGTAAAGTTTGAATGCCCTATCCAAAATCCAATCTTTGACACGATCGTCCAAGCTCAGTTTATTCCAGTTGGTTTTGGAGTGTATCTTTTCTTTAATTGAGTGAAAAACATGTGTTTCATAAGGACAATGAATAAACATGTGAGAAATTGTTTCAGAGCTTGCTCTACATACATAGAACCATTTGGTCCTGTTCCATCTTCTTTTGATGATATTCTCCATGGTTAGTATTTTATTGTTTAAGGCAATCCACAAGGTAAGTTTGCATCTAGGCGAGGTGTTTATTTTCGACATTTTTCCCCACCACCATTTTTTTTCACCTAAAGAGTGCAAATTAGACCAATATTTGTTGTGAATGATCCATTCTTATATTTTTTCATCCAAACCAAGGAGTCCTTCGTGTATTCATCTAATAGAATGTGGTTTTTGCATAATTTTCCCACGTAGGAGTTCCATTCTTCATGGATATCCTAGGAGATATTTAAAGTAATTGCAGAGATCCATCATGGGCGACCTCTTAGTTGCAGGAAGCTAGATTTGGAATCTTTAAGGAAAAAGATCTCATGGTTAGATAAATCTTGAATCAATCAAGGGGAGAGTGCATATTTGTCTCCTAATCCTAGCCATGGATCTTTCCCTATTCTGATGCTTCTTCCATTTCCTACTTTCCAAGAAGTCCAAAGTCCCACCAGAGGGAAATATTTGACTAACGCTTTCTAAACTATTGACCCTTTATTTTATTTAAAAGGGGCTCGAAACCATTCATGGATGGATTGGTTTGGGAAGTATTTTTATGAAATAACTTGGGTTGAAACAGAATCGCCCACAGTTAACCTCCAAATATTTCTTCATGCAAGGTCTTGAGAAAAGAGGTGGACCTCTTTAATCCCCCAACCTCCTAACTCCTTTGGGGCAACTCTCGAGGACCACTTCACTAGGAGAGGTCCTTTTTTGTGTCTTTTCCATAGGAAACGAGAGAAGATGCTTTGAATATTGTTGAGTACCATTTTAGGAATGACTGCTATGGAATTCCATTACACTGGTATTCATTGGAGCACCGATTTCAAAAGTACTAATCTTTATCCTCTATATAGGATATGGTGAACCCATAGTGAATTTATGGCTTACACCTTGCATATGATCCAATCCAAATTCGTTACTCTATAGTTTTATGGTTTCAGTGTAAATCCAAGGTATTTAAAACCTTTGTCCAAAGATTTGGCTGGTGCAAAGAGGAGTGCAAAAATCTCATTTCGATCATGCTCTTGTAAATTTGAAATTATTATAATAGCCCCATCGAGTAGACCAGTTGGTTGAATCCCCTAATGCCAAGTCGTTGGTCCTCTATCATGAGGTCGTGGGTTCAATTCTCTAGGTTCATCAGAGTTAGGTGCGTCACTATTGTGGCCGATCAGATGTGTCCCTTCGGGGTTGACAGTCAGTGACCCTATTACGAGTAAAACAAAAAATTGAAATGAAAACACAGTATTTATCCATGTTAATGGACATCCCTATTGTTGTGCATAAAATATCTTGGAATTCCTTAAGTGTCTAGACATCTCGAACATTTCCCTTTATATTTTATAAGATATCGTCAAGAAATTGCAGGTGGGAGATTTCTTCTCTGCCAAACACCTTTATTCCTATGCAAACACCACCACGTTTGTCCTCATTTAGAATCCTACTTAAGGATTCTGCAATAATTAGAAGTAAAAATGGGGAAATATGACATCTTTGTCTAAGGCCTCGAGAGGCTTTGAAAAAACTCGAAGGGGCTCCATTAATTAAGACAATTAAAGAGGCACTATGCATACATCCCATGATCCAATTTACAAAGTTGAGGTTTAATCCTAGTTAGAGAAATGTTAGTCAAATAAACATCCAATTGAACCTATCATATGTTTTTATTAGGTATAATTTGAGGAGAGTTGCTTTCAAATTTCTTTGTTTGACAAAGTGCAACATTTATTCAACCATTGCGACCACATCATGTATCTGTCTTTTGTGCAAGAATCTGAATTGTTCTTCTCCAATGAACTCACTCATTAGGGGATTTAAATGACATGCGATCACCTTGAAAATTAATTTGTATATTACATTGTAGTAGGATATTGGTCAAAAGTCACTAAAAGATTCTCCCTTTTAAGTCTTCTAGATTAGGCAAATGAATGTAGAATTGAAGGATTTGATGACTATGCCATTGTTTTTGGATTCAATAACCAATTTTAGGAGATCGTTCTTGATTAGGTCATAAAAATGTTTGAATAACTCAACCGTGAAACCATATGGACCCGGACTTTTTCCATTTTACATTGAGAAAAGAGCATTGTGAATCTTCGATTCATAGATTCCATCCTCCATTAACTGGTTCATTTCATCCGTGAAAACAACTAGGAGTTTGGATACTCCTCAGAGAATTTCCTAGATTGGACATCCTTCAGGTCGACGAAATTTGGATTCGAAGAATTGTGCCCCTGCCTCCGTTTTTTCCTTAAAAGAGTTGATCGTGACACCTTCAACGTTTTTGATATCCCAAATCGTATTGATTCTCTTCCGATAGTTGGCGTATTGATGAAAAAACCCCGTGTTATTGTCTCCTACCTCCATCCATAATGCCCTGCTTTTCAACCTCCATGAAGTCTCCTCCTTTTGCAACTAGTATAATTTGTGGGATTTAAGATCCTCTGGTTGAGATTGGGAGGGTAGACTACTGTCCAAAACATGTACCAAATTGGAGATGTCATTTTCGATTTCAATTATTTCTCTCTGAGAACGAGATTTATAGATAGAGATCCATTTTTTGATTTCACGTTTGACCCTCGAAAGATTCTTCTCCATTTTTTTCATCATAGTATTAGTGTTGGAAGAATCCAAGATTTTCCATTCTGAGAGGAACATGACCTTGAAATCCTCTTCTACTAGCCAAATTTTGTTGATTTTCAAGGGACTCGGTGGGGAGACATCATAAAAAAGTATCTGCAAAGATATAGGATGATGATCGGACTGACCCCCTTCAATTACCGATGCTCTTACATGAAATGTGGTTTCCATTAAACATTCTAAGACTAAGAATCTGAAATTCTCTTGGCCACAACCTCATCTCTCAATCTGCCATTCCTCTGGGTTGGGGATGTTTTGATGGGTTCTATGTCGGCCAGCTTATGTTTTTCCATTAGAGAGAGGAAAAAATCCCACTTCCCATCAATTCTGGGGTTTGATCCCTAGACATCACTTAGTGAAAGTGTAAAATTGAGGTCCCCTCCAATAATAGATAATGGAATTATTAAAGATCCTGCAAAAGATAATCCTTCCCAGAAGGGGATTCAGTTAGTGTAAGGTCCATAAATATTTACAAAGTTCAACATTTTGTCACTGTTTTTATGCTTCAGACAGACTACAATTGCTAACTAGTAGGAGGTATATATTTGAGCCAAGAAATCATGGCTCCAACTTGTAATTAGTCCCCCAGACAAACCATCTTCATAATTCGTGCAAAAATACTAGTTCTTTGGCCACCCTAGGGAGGTCCTAGCTTTATCCCCACTGCACATCGTTTCTCGTATCATCACAATATATGTCTTAAGGTTACACAATAAAATTTTGAGGGAGATTTTTATTCGGGGTCCCCCTACCCCTCTGGCATTAAAGGAGAGAATTAAAATTGAGCATGGGAGCCAAGGGATTTCCCTACTCTAAGGGCCCTAGTGATGGGAATTTGTATGCCCATTGGGTTAGTTTGAGGAGGGTCCAACTCTTGCCCACATTTGGATGAGACTCTGTTTAGTTGAGACCCCTTGGATCAAATCTCATAAATCTTCCTTTCCGGCTTGGGGGAGGACCTTGGAAGGGGAGGTTGTGGGGAATGGAGAGGGGAAGGAGAATCTACCGATGGGGAGGGGAGGAAGGGG
>ML792792.1:402699-446493 GCA_009831015.1 Picea engelmannii | reverse complement strand
CATCCTTCCAAAGGACCTACTCAGAGGAGGGTGGATTCATTCCAATAGAGAGAGCTATAAATTCTTCCTGTGAGGGAAAAGGATTAGGGAAGTTTGGAAATAGGTCATAGTCAACCTCATACTCTTCCCACGATGTCATCTTCATGGAAGGGTCCAGGTAGAAGCTAGAAAACAAAGGTGGGGGAGGAAAATATGAGAGGAAAGGGGAAAAAGGGGGGGCGAGAAGATAGAAAAAATTCCTGGCTTGGGCCTAAGGCCCTTGCTCTTGTAGCTACGAAAAATGCTCAGATGACCCATTGTAGAGATATCCTGAAAGCGTTCTCAAAATTCATAATTCTTCATTGTTAGTATTATTTTCATGGGAAATAAAGGGAAATTAAGGTAAATCAAGGGAAATCAAGGGAAATCATGAATTTTTTTATTCTAATTTGGTAATTTGTTTTGACACATTGGAAATCACATCCATTCTCATAAGGTGATTTTACAGAGTGATTTATGGGAAATCAAAGAAGAATTTTCTAAATTGGTTGAAAACCCACTTTTTAAACATAGTCAATGATCTTATCCTAAAAGGATTTTCTCAAAAGAGAAACCATTTGGGAGAAATCAGGATTGGAGTGACACCGATTTTCCCATATTGGAAATCGCGCCAATCTCTAAGAGATGTTTTTGTAGAACGATTTATGGGAAAACTGGGTAGATTTTGGAAAAACAGTTGAAAACCCATCTGGAAAAAAGGGAAAATTAGAAAAATTCCTAAGGATTTTTCAAAAGGATGAATATTTTGGGAGATATATTGCATTTTATATGCGCATTATTTCTAGAATTTTTTCTAATTTTATAGTTGATTCATGACAACAATGTTTTTGTTGTCAAAAGGAGGATTCAACCTGAGTGGAGAAGATTATAAAAACTATGATTATTCTTATGTATAGGGAGGTTCCAGATATGAAAATTGAGAGGGAATATTTCACAGGAAGAGGCTTTCAATGGCACTATTATAAGAGAGAGTTCTTTTCTATAGAATAGGTAGAGTTTTGATATCTGAGAGGAGAGGAATTTGCACTATTGTAAAGTTGCTTCTTGAAGGAGTTCAGGACTCAGAGGACTGTATAACAACATTTGGAGCTAATGATAATAAGTTTTCATTTCTTTGCATTGTTTTATTTGATTTGCAAACTTATTATTATTTCTTTGATGTTTTTTTTCATTTTGGTTTAAATTACGTTCCCATTAATATACTTATAAGTGTTATTAGCACTATTGTTAACTACACTTGTTTTATGCTAGTGTATGTTATATTTAAATCAATCTTTTGAAAAACTGAATAGGATTTAGACCATAATTGATAATGAATTCATGGAGACTTTCTAGCGAATCACTGATACTATTTATTGGCTAATCACAACCTTGTCTTGCATTATTTTATGTTGAATTAAATGAACTATTTCTTTAGTTCAATATACATCTTATATTGAATTCATTCACATGATTGGACTTGGGTATAAGCAATAAATTATTTTAATAACTATTTGTTTCATTGTATATCCATTTCTACAACTTGTAAGTTGTCAAACCACTTTGAGAGTTTACAAGTAAAACTTAACCCTAGGTTCAATCATAGTCTTTTTTCCTTCTTATTAAATACTTTGCTCTTGATCAGGAGTAGGGATATCCTTTTCTTAATCAAGATAGGTTTTCTTTTTGTTCACTTGCATCTTAGGATTAATCAACATTTGCATTTAGGATAAAAAGAAATTCATTCTTTAAGTCTCCTTATGTAGGAGAAAACCCCAACATGGATTTGTTGAGCCCTTGTTTTAGTAGAGGATTGTCTTCTTCAAGCAACTGCAAGAAGGAAATTCCTTCTCTTATGTACGTCAATAAAAGAAATTAACAAACTACATTGGCATATACAAAGTCATGTATATATCTTTGTACATATTTATTAGTCTAGATTATATTAACATCATATTAGGATAGTTTTAGATAAGGGTAACTGGACCCATAAACCAAGTTGGAATCACCATCCCAAATGGATATTGGTTTAATTGGGGCCATAACTGGGTAATTTCCCCAATGTTGATTATGGTCATTTTTGGCCATCAACAGGTTGTAAGCTATGTAAAAAAAAATGGTTAGTAGTGGGACCAGTAACAAGAGTACTACTGCAATAAAAATGAAATAAAACAACATGCATAAGAGTTAAACTAAACTACATGAATAAAATTCAAACAACAAGATGGAGGGAAACAACAATGTTCATATATTGATCTAATGGATAGGATTTAATATAAATAACACATTTTGGGGTGAATGATTTGATAACAATGATCTCCAACACTCTCCTTGGGATGGGTCCTTTTGCTTCTTGGCAACCCTCTCTCTCACAAATGGTCTATGAAGAAATGTATTTTCTCTTTGATGAAAGAGCTCACAAAAACATGAGTGTCATGTATTGTAGAAATGAGAGAGAAAGATGAACGATCTTCAAGCTCATTCCAAGAGCATAACCTTGCAAATTTCTTCTTCTTCATGTTGGAGTTACTTCACACGCACCTAAGATTTATTTTTCCTAAGGTTTTTGTTTGTTTATTAGTCATAATTAGTCATTATCTAGTCTCCTATATTTTAGGAGAGAATATTCCACCTGGAGAATATTCTCTTTCAGTTCACACTTTAGTTTGACTAGTTGAGTTTAGATGTTGCATTGGGATCATCACCATGCTAATTCGACCTTGCCTTGGTATCATCACCAAAGTGGTGCATTAGCCTTGATTCCTTGAGTTAACTCCTCACTACTTTCTGTTCAGTCAGTTAACTGAAGACTAGTTGACTAGTTAACTCAACTAGGTGACAATTCACTCCCGTAACTGCCTGAGAGACTAGAATAGGTGGCAGTTCACTCCCGTAACTGCCTGAGAGACTAGAATAGGTGGCATTTCACTCCTGTAACTGTTGGTGTGTGTCCAGATCACTCTATATCAACACTATGGTGACTTGGTTCACCTCAATTCAAACTCATTGAGTTATACAAAGTATATCATGTGCAAATTATTCATTATTCATAACGGTTAATGAGAATTATTTCCATTCTTTCTCTCCTTCTTATTTTTACAATTCTCTTTGCAAATGTGTGTATCATTGTTTAGCTATATCTATTCTGTGTAGGTCAACACATTTACATGGTATCAGAGCCAACAGACTACTAAGCAAAAGCTACACCAATTTTTTTTGCAAGTACCGAAGATTGAATACAACGGAAAGATGGAATTCCAAAAAGAATTCATTCTTACACCTTACAACTATTTTGCATGGAAGGAGAAAATAACCATACATATTCGATCTACAGGGTTGTATAGGTTAACCATGAATATGGATACAGAGCCGACATTAGCCATAGAAAAATCCAAGTACTTAAATCGCATGGATGAGGCACTCGGAAAAATTTGCAGTCTTATTTCTCTCGATCTCCTTTTTCATATATCTTCCTGTAATATTCCCAATGAAGCCTGGAAAATATTGGAAGGGCTCTTTGGAAAATAGGATGAGATGAGGGGACACATGCTAGAGGTTGAGCTACTCACATTGGATCCAAAAAGCTTCGAGAATATCCAAGATTTCTTTACAAAATTCAAGGATTTTCTGTCGCAACTCAAATCTTGCAGGGTTGATAAATTGAAGGAGGAGAAACAAATGGTTCTCACCATTCTCTCCAAGCTTGGTCCTGGATTATCAATATTTGTATCTGCATTCTATAATTTCATATTCGCCTCTCGAGCCACCTGGAAGATGCCTTCTCTTGAGGACTTTATCGAATCCTTGACACAAGAGCAAACCAAGCTCATCAACATGGGTGCAATCAAAGGCCCAAGGGCACATGCACTCACTTTTCATGATGGCAGCCACAAATATAAAAAATATAAAGATAAAGATAAGTAGAAATATCATGCACATACAAAGAAGGAAGGGTACACAAAACCCTTCACTGATGCCTCCGTGTCCAAAGGAGAAAAGGGAAGAAAAGGAGAGAAATGCACATACTGTCACAAAGGATTCCATTCAGAATCTACATGCATGAAAACAAAAATAGATCTGATGTCTTCGATACTTCAGCAAAACAACCTTGGAGATCGCATCCCTGAGGGTGCAAAGAAGAAGAAGCCAGAAGATCTGAATTCCAAGAAAGGCAATTCTATCCATGCCTTGATTGCAATCAACTCCTCTCCCGATGCTTGGATCATAGATTCAGGAGCATCAAATCACATGGATACATTAAAAGTAGTCTATTCTTCTTTGGATGCATGCAAAGGTCCTCCTATTCTGATTGGGGGACAACTCTTCTATTGAAGTCACCAACAAAGGAAGGATTGAACTCACCAACGGAAGCTTCGAGAACGTGCTGGATGTTCCCAAGCTTTTTGTCAACCTTCTCTCCGTGTATCAAATGACGAATTCCAACATCGGAAAGAAATTCGTATTCACACCAAATTCCATGGACATATACGACATGCAAACCAACTCCAGGGTTGTTATCGGTGAGGTAAATCAACAGTCTAGATTGTATACATTTTCTAAATTCATTGAACCTGATTCTGCTTTACTGCTTACTCATGCTGATGAAAGTAGTAGGATATGGCATGAAAGGTTTGGACATTTGAATTTCATATACATGCAACAACTTAGCAAGCACAGATTAGTTGATGGTCTACCAGACATCCATTTCTCCAAGGGAGTATGTGAGGGATGTGTTCTCGGAAAACACCCTCAAGAGAAATTCGTTAAAGGAAAGTCTCAATGAGCTTTCACACCTTTAGATCTGATCCACAATGAACTCATGGGTCCTTTTACACATCCATAGATCAGCAAAGCGAGGTTTGTTCTCATTTTTGTTGATGATTTCTCACGTTTTACTTGGATCTACTTTCTCATGAAAAAATATGAGGTCTTTCAACACCTCAAATATTTCAAAGATTTTATTGAGACACAGTCTAGAAAGAAGATTAAATTCCTCCAAGATGATAACTGGGGAGAGTATGTGAATCATGAGATCCACAATATTTTCCATGAGGCAAGGATTCAGTTGCAGCATACAGTTCCCTACACTCCGCAACAAAATGGAGTTGCTGAGTGGAAAAACCAATCTCTAAAGGAGATGGCATCTTGCATGTTGCATGCAAAGTCACTACCACAGAGACTATGGGCCGAAGCACTTAACTATGCAACATACATCCAAAATAGATCTTCCCATAGATCTGTCAAGGATAAGACCCCCTACGAGGCTTGGAGCGGCCTCAAACCGGAAGTGACCTACTTTCGTATTTTTGGTTCACATGCATGGGCCAGGATTCCCTCTGAAAAGAGGAAGACACTTGATCCATAGAGAACTGAGTGCATTTTTGTTGGATACCCTGACGGTGTGAAGGGATATCGGCTTATTGATCTTTCCTTGGACCAAATCATCATTGAGCGTAGTTTCCAATTCGAGGAAATTGTCTCGCATGTACCTCAACAGTCGCATGAAGACACCTTCATTCTTCCACCTATCCGAGATGATGAGCATGCACATGTTGACTCTTCTTCAGACAAGAGTTATGATTCATAGGACTTGGATGATTCAGATTCAAAGTTAGTACAGTCAGATACAGAGTCAGAGAATCCAGATGTAGTCGCAGAGCCATAGTAGAGGCCCAAGTGGGCATAGACTACTCTTGAGGATGCAGGGGATCTCGTTGGTGATCCAGTCGATACTAGGAGGAATCAATCTGATTTCAAGGAGCCTCCTATTGCACTCACTACCACTGAACCATTTCATTCCAGACATCTTTTCTTGGTTCAGTCTTCAGATCCATAGTCTTATGGCGAGGCTATTGGAAATCCCTTTTGGGAATTCGCCATGTAAGAGGAGTACAACTCCCTCCTCGAGAACTAGACTTGGGATCTGGTTCCCCTTCCTTCTGGGAGGAAAATTGTCAGATGCAGATGGATCTACAGGACCAAGAGAATAGTGGATGGACAAATTAGTAGATACAAAGCCAGGATTGTCGCCAAAGGCTTTCAGCAGGTTCATGGTATTGACTATGATGAGACCTTCGCTCCAGTAGCGAAGATGGATTCCATAGTATTGACACTTTCCATTGTGGCAGCCAAGGGATGGGAAGTCCATCAGATGGACATGAAGAATGTATTTCTTCACGGTGATCTCTCTGAGGATATCTACATGGAGCATCCCACTAGTACATATTATAAAAATTTCGACGTTCTATTTGCATCGCTATGGACAAAAATGGCCATACTATCGAAAAATAGAGGAAATTTAAAAAAACAAATTCCATATTGCCCGATAACATCGCTATTTCCACGTTGACGTCGCTCTTTCCATGTTGTCATATCTCTTGCCACGTTTTCCACATCTTCGTTTCTCTTGCCACGCTTGTGAGATATTCGTCTCTCTTGCCACGTTTGTGAAGATAATGGTCGCAATTGCAACGTTGTGGAAACTAGGTTTTCCCCCTCCAACGATCACCTAGTATTTTGACCAAGTGAACTTTGATTTGGTCAATGATCGTCGGAATTGTGACGTTATAAAATCTATAAATATGTTGCATTTTACAAATGTTGTAACAAGTTTTCTATAATAATGACACTTCAAAAAGGGTTTGCAGGTCTTCTCGTCTAGAGTACAACTATTAAAAGACATTGTACTAGGGATCTTCTCGTTTCATTTTAATTTTCTGATCGATCAAATTTTAAAGGAAACAACTATTAAAAGACATTGTACTAGGGATAGAGTACATGATGGGCAACGATGACCTATGAATGGGGCCAACATTGAAATTTTTTCAAAATGTTTTTGTATGACATCATACATCCTTGAGTATTGAAACCATCCCATACCATCAAGGCATGTGTCTAGTCTAACCATGTCAAATTTCGATGCATACAGGCACATATTGAAGAAATTTCAACATTGGCCCCATTCATTGCTCACTATGTAGGGTCGGTGCATGGAATTTTTGGTGCTTGAATTGGAAGTTCCATGACATTTCAAGAGATTTCCAACAAAGATTCTACAGATTGAAACAACGACATTTGACAATGAGACTCCCATTATGAACGTTGTTGCAAACATGGATGATCTCAAAGATGATGTGGTCGGGACATCATACATCCTTGAGTCTTGAAACCCTCCCATACCGTCAAGGCATGTGTCTAGTCTAACCATGACAAATTTTGATGCATACAGGCACATATTGAAGAAATTTCAATGTTGGCCCCATTCACTAGTGCTCACTATGTGGGGTCGGTGCATAACATTTGTGGTGGTTGAATTTGAAGTTCCATGATAGTTCAAGAGAGTTCCAACAAAGATTCTACGGACGAAAACAACGAAATTTGACAAATATGAGATGCCACATTATGAACGTTGTTGCAAACGTGGACAATCTCAAAGATTATGTGGTCGGGACATCAAACATCCTTGAGTCTTGAAACCCTCCCATACCGTCAAGGCATGTGTCTAGTCTAACCATGTCAAATTTCGATGCATACAGGCACATATTGAAGAAATTTCAATGTTGGCCCCATTCATTAGTGCTCACTATGTGGGGTCGGTGCATGACATTTGTGGTGGTTGAATTGGAAGTTCCATGACATTTCAAGAGAGTTCCAACAAATATTTTATGGATGGAAACAACGACATTTGACAAATATGAGAAGCCCCATTATGAACATTATTGCAAACATGGATGATCTCAAAAATTATGTGGTCGGGACATCAGACATATTCCTTGAGTCTTGAAACCCTAGTCCCATACTGTCAAGGCATATGCCTAGTCTAACCATGTCGAAGTTCGATGCATACATGCACAATTTGAATAAATTTCAACGTTGGCCCCATTCACTGCTTACTATGCGAGGTCAGTGGAAGAAATTTCACTATGCTCATTCACTTTCAAGGCAGACCCCATTCACTATACTCACTATGAGACATCCATTATATTGAACATTGATGCAAACATGGATGATCTCAAATATTATGCGGGGTCAGTGGAAGAAATTTGTGATGGGTGTATTTGAAGTTCCATGACAAATTTCAAGATAGTTCCGATGACAATTCTATAGAAGGGAATGATGAATGATGACAATGATAGGAGTAGCATGATGAATGTTGATGCAAATGTGGAGGATATCATAGATTATGTGGGGAAATCATACATCCTTGAGTATTGAAACCCTCCCATACCGTCAATCCATGTGTCTAGTCTAACCATGTCGAATTTCGACGCATACATGCATAGTTTGAAGAAATTTCAACGTTGTCCCCATTCATTGCTCACTATGCGGGGTCGGTTCAAGATGACATTTGTGGTGGGTGAACGACAACAATAATAATAGAGAGGAACAATACTCATATATGGTGGTCATTTAGGCACATAGAAAGGAAAGTGGGACTTGTGTGATGACCCAAATCCTAATTCATGACTTTTTTTAAGAATATAAAGTAAATTTTATTGCTCAATTCCTTGGATTTTAGCCTTCGACGATGGAATAGGCCTAACAACCATTCATGGTGTACAAATCCTTGAAATGATAACCACATTTCATTCATGGGTTAAATATTATAGGGCCCTAGATATGGAACATTAACCCGATAAGTTAATGTAGTTGTTGCAAGTTTTAGAAATTTACATCACATTATGGCAAAGTATATCAAAATAGTTTATCATACTCTATATTTAGTTTAGTTGGTTTTGTAAATGAGAGTACGTTTTAGTCATTTATTGAGTTAGTTTTGGAAATGGGAGTCATTTTTCTAATTTTACTCATTTTACCCATCGATGCACTACCTCTACCAGTCGACGACGCAGTGGAAAATATGGGAACCCCACCAATTCCCCCTCGGGACAACCAAATATACTCACTTTTCTTCATTCAACCTCATATGATAGGAGATATGGGTCCATTAATCCATGAAATACCTACTTCCTTTTTCCCATAGATCTTCTCCTATGGTACATCTCATCATCAGAGAAGGTCTTTGAATTTGGGGTTAAGTATTCTTCATGCCTCGGAGTAGATCTCACTCTCTACTACTCTACCTTGGATGCTACAACTCTTCCCACAAGTACAACTACAACTCTTCCCACAGGCATGTGGGAAGAGTTGCATATACAAATCATGAGAATAAATGTTGATGTTGAATGGGCTCAAGCACATGTCGAAAATACTAATGTTGAAGTTTGGGATAAGGCTGGGGTGCATGCAAAACATGCATCAATGAAACTCGATGCTCAAGCATGTGTGGTGTCCACAAATGTTTACATGTAATATTTTTCCCAAGGGCCATTACAAAGGGTGGATTGAGTGTCAATGTTGAGATGGGAGCACCCAATGAGGGGATTATTGATATTTTTCCAGAGGGATACCAAATAACATGCTCCATAATTGGGAATCATTCAATGTTGAGTGACGCCCAATACATTGGGTGGCTCAATGGAGAGATTGAACCAATGTTTGATATAATGGTATCCACAAGTTAAACAATTGTTGATTAGGTTGAGGATTTCAAGGGAGTCTATTGCTATTGATAATATTACTCATGGTCAAATCTGTTTTAATCATTTTTTTATTTTTTTTTGTATATTGGGTTGAAGTCATTGTCTAATGAACACCAACGTAAAACATAGAGGAAGTTCAATGAGAGGAATAAATATGACCGGACCCAATTTATCATTGATAATATCTTGATCCATGTACGAGGGTGTGAGAAATTGTGCATTCTTGCGGATATTCCAAGGCAATGTGAGATGGTTAAACCATAACATGTATTATGAACTTTTTCATTACAAATATTTGTAGAGTTTGTTAGAGGAATGGAGGTTGATTATTGGTGTGTCGAGTGTCAATATTGATATGGGATCACCCAATGAGGGGCTTATTAATACTTTTCCAAAGGGATACCAAATAACATGATGAATACTTAGGTAGTATTCAATGTTGAGTGAGGTCCAATACATCAACTAGATCAATGGAGGAATTGAGTCAATGTTTGAGATAATGGTCTCCACATGTTAAACAATTGTTCACTCGGTATTCTTTTTCCCTTGTATTGTGTATGACATGGAAGATATGTTTTCCCTTATACTCAAATATCACTCACAAACCCACTCTATATATCATCTCATCTCGTCCTCGTTTCATTTTAATTTTCCAATTGATCGTATATTAAAGGAAACAACTATTAAAAGACATTGTACTATGGCTAGAGTACATGATGGACAATGATGACCTGTGAATGGGGCCAACGTTGAAATTTTTTCAAAATGTTTTTGTATGACATCATGACACAACCACAGATTAGTGTACGTATTTCTACACATATTTATTAATTTGTATTAATGGTGTTCAATCTATAAATGTCATAACCACAGATTAGTGTACTTATTTCTACAAATATTTATTAATGGTGTTCAATCGGAGTAGGCTAACTCTAGATAAAACAAACCTCTTTTTAGGCAAAAAAATGGGTCTGAGCACGAGTTTCACTATTCATGTGTCTTCTAAAATAAAAAATCCATTCACTGCATGGAGGATGTTACTTCATTCCTTTTTCAAAAACCTTAGCTCTCACTATCTAGATCTAATTCTATCCTTTAATAACCCTTCCTCTTAGGATGAAAGTCAAACATGGAGTTTGAATCATTAACCACCATCTCCTCCGGTACCACATGAAGAGGGGGCGCATGCTACCCTATGATTCATCTCGCATGTACTAGCTTTGTTTACTCAGTCCCTTAACGAGAATGAGGGATTTCCCTATTTGGGAGTTCTTCTAAAATAAAAAAATTCACTCATTATATGGAAGAGGTTAGTTCACCACTCTTTGAAAATACCAAACTCATGTTATCTAGACTTAATTATACCCCTTAAGCTCCATTTCTCTTGGACCAAAGTCATTTGAAGTTTGAATCATCAACTACCATCTCCTCCAATCCAAATAGGGAGGGGAGAAACACTATCCTATGCTTCATTTCACATGTATTATCTTTCTTTACACAACCCCTTGAGGAGAATGAAGGATTTCTTTATTCGAGACAAAGTGACAAATTGATTGAGAGCAAGGAAGAGTTTATTCTACTACTCTTTCAAAATACCTAGTACTCGTTGTCTAGACCTAATTATATCCCTTTAACAACCTTACCATTGATCCAAAGTTCATTTGGACTTCGAATAATTAACCACCATCTCCTTTAATCCTTGATACTATGGGTTTCTGAATGATATAATTGAGTGTGACTTTAATTCCTTCAAATTAGTTTTGTTCAATGTAAAATGGTATAGGTTATGAATACATGAACATGATGAGGAAAGAACCATTATTCAACATGCCAATGGATTTTCGATGATTAAAAAAATGGTGTTTGAAAAAACAAACGACTGTTATGTTTTTCCAAGTCAATGTAAACAAGTCTTTTACTCAAAGGTTCCAAGTAAAAGGGATTGGTCATTTGTTTTTAGATATGATCCAAGAGGAAGGACAATAAAGTATACTATATATGAGGAATATGATATTGAAGAAGAATATGATGTAGAGCTAGAGCAAGAAGAATATGGGTCGACAGATGAAGAAGATGGAGAAGATGAACCAGGCATAGGATACATTGCGCCAGTTCTTGATGATGATATCGATGAAGATATGCTTGAAAATGACATTGATGATGATGATGATATCATCAATCCTTTCAATAGTGCTTCTAAACCAAATGCTAATACAGATATTGAGTTGGATGATCAAGAAGAACATACATAAGAGGGATGATAAAAATGTTGCATTGGTTGATGAGGTACGTAACTAGATATTTTAATTTATATGAATTATTATTCTCTTTAAATAATTTTTAATTATGTTGGTTAATTAAATGCATGAAGATCCATAAAGAAACGCACAAAGAGCATGGCCAAGGTTGGGCGACCAAGGGCCTCACTCCAGAATCTTAAATCCTAAGCCACTTTGGAGGAGCAAAATTCTCATCAAACCTCCTCTTGTATAGAAGAGATCCTACCTTGTCTCTTTTGTAGTAAGGGTAACAGTCTTATTAACCTTGGTTTATTCCCTTATAAATCAAAGTGTGTGTACCTAGCTATTTGTAGTAAAGAAGGAATTATTAAGAAAATATAACCTTGTTGGACTGTTGAGTCGGTCTTTAAGGGGTGTATAGTGGGGGATCATGGTATTGTGTCTTATGGGTTACTAACAATGATTTGAGATTTGATTTCTGTGAGGGCAATTTTTCAATTCAATTTCAGCCACTGTGGACTTTATTCCTTGCTACGTGTTATATGTGTGATTTATTAAATATTGGAATCCACTCAAATCACATGAGAGGTGTTGCTACTACTACTATTGTGCAGCAAAGTAAAATTCTCCTCCCACTCTACTAGATTTTATGATTGACAGTCCTGCTACTACTGTGAAAAGTAAAATGCTCCTCCCACAACTAGATTTTATGGTAAAATCTCTTCCTTTCTCAATAAGGAAGTTGTCTTGTGATTTGGATTCTTCCTTGATTTGGCTTCTTCTTTTTAAGTTTCATATTCAATAGGATTAAGAAAAACCATATTTAAAGATTTATCATAAATAAATAAAAAAATTATTAAGTTTAATGCACTCTTATCCTCATACATTTTGACTTTTAAATGTTTTAAATGTCATAGGAGGGGTTTTAAATGTTTCTCAATGTCATATGAATGTTAAACCATGTTGAAGTTATGTTAAACAATGTTGAGGTAACTAGTCGCACCATTAGAGTTTGCACACGACCTCTTTATTCTTGATGTTCCCATGGTCTACTTGTTACATAAAAAAAAAATTATATCATCAAGAGCACTCGAGTCGGTGAAACCACTAGAATTATGAACACCACTGGATCTAGGACTAGGTCTATCACTCTCAATGTAAAGATCATCTTCATCTCCTAATGCATCTAGAACAATCTTGAAACATGGGGTAGAATAATTGGATGAGTTGTTAGTGACATTAATTAAGGCCAATATTAGGTTTCGATCTTCTTTGGTTTAAAAAATAAATACATAAAAACCTTTTCCACAATAAAACACAGTAGTAGAGTCTTGCTCAATCCAATTCTTGGAAATCCATTATAGTACAATCCTAGGATTGGGCCAAAGGCCTAAAAAATTACTGACTAAACTTCACTTTGTTAGAATGATAGAGTTCGTTTTTTCCACATAGTGCCCCAAGTCGAGAATGGGGATGGAATCAACCCTTTTGGCAAATCTCCTCTGGCCAGCAGACAAGGAAGGCCCACCCATGAAGAAGAGGCCAATGAATAGCTTCAATCGACTCCAAATTGTGCACACGACCCACAACAAATGAGGGCATAGTTCAGAGATTGCAGGTTCAACAAGTATAAATGCCGACTGTGACCATCAATAGATCCAAAGCGAAGATCACTGTCGCCAGTTCTCCAAACAAATGCAACGTGAGCAAAACTATTATCAAGGATGAGGGTGGCGGTTAGGGGAAAACCTAGCTGTAGAGAAATGCATCCGAGCTCCAACTCATCTCAAGTGAACTTTCAGTACGATGAAATTCAAGAGAGAATGCATCACATTTTTTTACCACTAGAATATTCTTGATTTAAAATTTAAAATTATATTTTTACTATCAAACTTTTGCATTATGTAAAAGTCCACATGGTAGAATGTTGGTAAACATGGTGGAATATTGGTGCCTGAGTTCCAAGCACCTAACCTCAAGGGGATCAACATAGACAAATCCATGACCTCCCCATCTTTGGGGGAGAGATCTAATATCTCTCATTTGACTCATGATTACTTGAACTAATCCTTATGGCTAATAATATATCATACTTATCCTAAAGAAAAACACTTTAAAATGAAACTCTCTCCAAAATAAGTTGGTTTTGGTTTTTGTCTTGTAAAAACAACTTTAAAATATATAACCCTTAACACAATCAATTTAATTATAAAGAAACAATCCTCAAAAAATTTACTTTACAAACTTTTCCCTATATAATATTTATTTTTATTAAATTAATATTCTCTATAAATTTTGTCAAATTAAAAAAAAAATCCATTAATGCTCATTTAAACTAATTTACTTTTTTACACATATATAAATTATTTTGAGAACATGGAGAAACAAAAAAAATGACTCCAAAAGGAAGAAAGTCAATCTAAAATATCCATACTTTCCATATCGGATTCACTTTCCATATTACCATGACAACACCCCATCTCACCCCATTTAACATTTGAACACGCCACTTTTTCAAAATTCAATTGAGAGGGATAATTTTTCAATATTCAAAATCAAAATTTTGTAGAGGGAAAACGATTTTAGATAGCACCACTCTAGAGAGTCGACTGAGATGAAGTGAATGAAGGCAGAGAAAGCCGAAACCCTTCGGCTTCTCACAATGGCGTCTCAGTCTTTTCTATTCGAATCATTGCACCAGGGAATATTTAAGAGCAGTACCGAGCATATAGGGGTCTGATCTAAACCGTAAAGAGGCAGCGCTTGACTTCTGCTGTATTGCAGCATATTGTGACACTATGTTGCTCTTCACTTGAGACAGAACGCAAGAAGAGGTAAATCTTCAGCACCTATCAATGGCATTTTTATATCTCTGCTTATATTGCTCCACCCTCATCTTCATTTCGCTGACATCCTCCTACATAATTTTTTTGTGGTAATGCCATTGATTTTAGTCTTCTTTTTGATATGGATACTTTGGACAGTTTCTTATTTGATCATAGTGATTGCTTGTGAGGTAGAAAAACCAAAACATGTTTACCGTTTCCATCAATTGTCCTCCTATTGTTCCTTCTTTTACGTGTCCATTTCAAGCGTGCTGAATTGGGTTCATCTGTTGATTCATCCGTGATTTTTTTGTTCCCTAATGAGCACATAGATCACTTTCTACATGTGACAGGGGATTGGGTGGGTGGCCACTTCTATTTATTTCCTAGTTGGGTTGGGCCACTTCCAATCCAATGTATAAGAAGGAGATAGCCCATTTAAGATCAAAGGTGACTTGTGGATGGAAATAAAAATCAGAAAGGTAAATGTCGAGTTGCTTGGAATCCCGCATGAACAATAATATAACGGGAAGAAAAATAGAACCTATATGGGATCCCTTGATTCAACAGCCTACCCAACTCCTTACTCATATTGACTTATTTACCCACAATAAACCTCCAATGAGATCTACCTACTCTTTTTCTTAGCACTCACATCCTATCCTCTTCTCAATAAACATCCCTTTCTTGTTTCAAATGCAACTGACTATAGTGTTCCACCTCCTTTTCTTCAATATGCATAGAAAGTCACCGTCAACAATCTTCCACTCCAGTCCAAAATTTGGAACACATATTTTTCATCCAAATTACCTTTTTATTACGACCATATACATCCTGAGGTTGTACTGCAGTTTGTTTTCTTTCTTTATGAAATTTTCGGCATTATCTAGGAGATGTGTTTACACTCCCACATTGTACTCATACATTTTGTCGTCTTTAGTCCCATTGACCCAATTTTGTGGTTATTCGGTGGACATTAATAAAATTATCTTATCTTATCTATCTCTAAGACTGGAATTAACCTCAATCTTCAAAATTTACCACCCGTTCTCAATTTTGGTAGTCCTTCTACATCCCATTTCCTTATAAATGCCATTGATTTGACAAAGTGGTGATGATGTCCATACGCAAAGCCATGTTTTAGAAATTCAGATTGAAGTCCTATCTTGAAATCTCGTCAAAATATGGTCGACACTTCATCCATAATCCCAGCCTACTCAGCCCTTTAACAATGAAGATAATTCCAATTTGCTATAATTGACGTTAGTATCCCTTTCTTTGATTACACCTACAATCCTTCTGGAGCACAACGCAAATAGTTTAGAATGGGTCCAAATTAAGAATGGAACTTACAAAACACCCTTGGAAAATGCCCACATGAACTAACTTAGAGAAACAAGAAGAAACCTGGATGTCATTTCATTCACAAAATTCTTCATGAAAGGAGTTTATGCAAGGTTTGCTGAAAAACCGTTCTTTCCAAGGGAATTCAATCCTAAAAGTTCAAACAGTTAAACAAATTGGCCTACTTGTTGATACCACAAAGTGCATTGACTGAAAATTGAAGCTAAAGATATTGTCATAATGACTAAAATTCATTATAGTCAAAAGATGTAGTAGAGAACTAGAATTTCTTTGGAACCAATATAGATATTAGAGGCCATATGATCTGCAAGAGTCCCAAACATTTCATGTGTGATAGTCATAGTTGATGAATTGCACAGAAAAATATTTAGTGGGTCACTAGTATACAAGGAACTCCAAAACAATTAAGTTGATTCTCTGTGAGAAAGTCTTGGTTGTTGGTTGAACGGTTGTGTTCCCAAATCATGATGTACCAAGGACCCCTATGTGTACAAAGACGATCCCCATATTGAATTAGCATCACCAGTGAAAGTAACATTATTATATACTATGGATTATGCCTCCATCTTTGTTGACCACATGGATTATTATGCTTTTCTGGTGAAACATCTAATAGTTTCAATTCTCAATTATTTTTCCTTGGAAATTCACAGGTATTCTTGCTTGTCAATTCCAAATGTAAGAGGTATTTCCACAATCGTCTGAAGCCATCCAAGCTTACCTGGACTGCAATGTACTAGAAACAACGCAAGAAGGTCAACCAGTCAATTTTTATGGGTATATGTTGCATATTTTGTGTAGTGGGTTATGCATGTGCACTCACTGCTTGTTATTCCAATCACTAGGAAATTCATGTTGAGCAAGTAAAGAAGAGGAGATGTACAAGAAACAAGCCTTATTCTAGGTCTATTGTCGATGCTTCTTTGGAAGTTATCCATGAAAAGAGAACCTAGAAGACGGAAGTTAGAGCTGCTGCTCATGAAGATGATCTAAAGTATGACAAAAGCATTGTCTCCTGTGACAATTATATAAATGCCTTTCTCCTTAAAATTTCATGGATGAACAATTGCTGAATTTTATTGTGTTCATGAATCATCAACATGTGAAATGCTTGTGTTTTATTACTCGGTAAGCTCCAATTCTTGATATAGTGTTTTCTTACTCGGTAAGCTCCAATTTCTTAACTATGAATTTAGCAAAATATGTACATTCAAAACATTTTATATGAAAAACACTAGCCAATAGCCATCGTAAAGTAGCAACTTCTAGAACTGATAGACCTAGGTTGCTTAATAGCTAGTACAAAAATTCCTTCAAGGATTACAAAACAACTACTTCAAAAGTCCGTGTAGAACTCGTTTCTGATCTGCATTGGAAAATTGGAAAACCAATCTAAACATATTTCATTTATGAACTGAGCCAACTTTTCAGAATTACAATTGGAGTTGTTGTCAATGTCTTAATTGCAAAAACAATCTAAAAATTTCCATTTCTGAATGGATCCATTATTGTCATGGCTTGGAGTTGGTGTCGATGACTTTATTGCAAAATTAATCTAAACGTCTTTTATTTTTGAACATAGACAACTTTTCAGAATTTCAATTGGATGTCTTAATTGCAAAACCAATCTAAACATTTCAAAGTTGCATTTGTAGCAACAATTAATTCAGTAGAGGAAAAATCCAAGGCAATGCAAAATAAAATAATTGATTTAATCCATAGAGAGCTCCGTAAGCCTTCACGTTGTGCCTTGATGAGTTGTGATCATTATTGTCATGGCCTAGAGTTGGTGTTGACGTCTTAATTGCAAGTTTACTTCTGTACGATAGTGTCTACTTTAGTGTACTACTAGAAGGGTTATTAAATGTAAACTTACACAACCACAGATTAGTGTACGTATTTCTACAGATATTTATTAATGGTGTTCAAGCTGTAAATGTAATCATGACACAACCATAGATTAGTGTACATATTTCTAAAAATATTTATTAATTTGTATTAATGGTGTTCAATCTCTAAATGTCACAACCACAGATTAGTGTACTTATTTCTACAAATATTTATTAATGGTGTTTAATCAGAGTATGCTAACTCTGGAGTAGGCTATGTACACCAAATTAACAACCCTCTATTGGTTGGCTACAATCATTGATAGACCCCACAGTGCTTCCCACACTCCCCTATGACTAAAACTCAGCGTGGATACTCTGTTGAACATTGAATAATTCGTCCTACAGACACATGTTGTCCATTATGCGTCGAATTCCCTTGTTTGCATGTTGGGAGTATCAATTCACCTTCATTTACAACGATACATTTTACTAATATTTTGGAGCATACACATGTATGTATTTTCCATTAAAATTCCCTCCAACTCTGTATGATTTGACTTGAATCATTCCTACAACATCCATATGAATGGATGGGTAGAATAATTTGTTTTATTATTAGTAATTGGAATGATTTATATGTAGGGATGTTTGAACAACAGAAATTGCAGAGTTTGCGTGTTTAGACAAACAAGGTCTGCACACTGGTCATCATCCTTTAATGCTCAAAGATTTTTAGGCTTATTTTAAAGATAATTTTTTTATCAACAGAACATCTACATGCATAGATAGTGACTTGATAAATTAGAAAGGAAATATAGGTTTTAATTACAATTCAACATCATCTCATACAAAGTTTGAAAATGTTGGGAGAAATTCAGCTTTGAAGAGTTTTAAAAAAGACTGCTTAAATACTCAGAATGGTAGCAGATGCAATAAATAATGCATATGAAAACCTTCCCTTACTGAAATACTCAGAATGGTAGCAGCTGCAATAAATAATTCATATGAAAACCTTCCCCTGCCTCCCCCTTTCTTACGGGGAGAAATTCCTCTGTTCCTAACTAGGACAATTGAAAAATGATGCAATAGTCTCTTCAATCCCTCACCTACCAGATCCAATCACTCGCCTACATTCATAATGTAACCACTGATCAATCTAGATAAAGTGTTGCAGTGGTATTGGTTCTATATTCCAGTCCATGACAACTAACATAGCACAAATACATCACATACAGAGAAATACAGATCAGGGAAAATATATTGTCTATGTCAATTTTTTTTTTCTTTCCAATTAAGTTTAAACCGTCTATCATTCCTGTAACCCATGATAGCTCTCATCAAGTAGGCAAGGCCAATTCTCTAGCTTGACAAAATAAAGGACGTCTACAGAATGAGGTAAATAATCATTGTATTTCTACATCATGAGGGTCCAAACATACAAGTATCTGCATCTTCTCATTAGTGAGATACAACTCCTACATGAACTTTGCCAAATCATCTCAGTGCCTCTCTATCAAAAACGATTGAATGATTGACCTTGTGTTACAGAGATAGGAGGGTGTTAGATAAATGACACTACAAAGAAATCCCTGCAACAATATCTCATGTGTACTCTATGAAACCAACATTGCAACTCCACAAACTATTTAGATATATATAGATATAAAGACCCTATGTATTACCTACAATCTCTTGTTGTCTAGAACTTTCTTTTGCCTTGGAAATCTTGTCCACAATCTCTACCACAACCATGCAGCTCAAAAGAAGGCCAAAAATTAAAGATGTTGAATGCACCATTCCACTCATATGTAGAGATAAATTCAATCAGAAGTGGCCCCAAGGAAGCCCCAACAGACCCAGTACCATCTATAATAGCTGTGACGGTTTCCAAATCTCTCGAATTTCCCTTAAGTGAGCCATGTGTACCGAGATTAGCTGAAATGGTTTTGGTAATGAGTTCATAAGTTCCATTAAAAAACATTCTGGAAATCATCATGAGAACAATATTGGAAAACATTGAGATACCTCCATAAACCCGATATAAAATGAGTGTTGGAATTGCAGAGTACATGAAACTAGCTGCTATGATAGCCCTGTCATCAAGCCTATCATAAATATGGCCTATGAGAATTCCACCCACCACTCTTCCCAAATTGAATAAACTAGAAATGTTTCCAGATGAAGTTACAGACAAATACTTGTCTCCAATAGCTGCAATATCCAACCAGAATCAAAAGAAATTAGTAAAGATTAATACAGTAAATAATTTAATGAACTCCTAAATAGTCTTCTTGTACCAGGCCAATTTCAAAGAGAGAGATTAGTAAGGTAAAAGGTTAACATATTTCCCTACTTGTTTAAGAAATTTCTATTCATATATTTGAAACAAAAAGTGTAACATAGATGGGTTGAAGATGAGATGTGACTAAAATGGCTAACTGGTTTGCAGAATAAGGCAAGAGAGGTTAGAGATAATTGATCAGATAATTTGTTGAATAAGATGGATGAAGAAAACTAACTATATCAGCATCATTACATACATTAAAAACATATGAAGGGTCAAATATAACTAGCAATAATGCTTATGATTTTAGTTTACTAATGTAGAGGTAAGATGACAGTTACCAATCATTAAGAAAACAAGGTAATGAATATAAAACTCAACTCATAAGTACAGAAAAGAAGGAAAGATGAAGGTATGAATAATAACAGTGAAATAAACTTATAATTCCATAATATATTCTAAGGTCTTCTTCATAAAAGAGTGTATAAGAGTCTTCAATCTCAAAACACAGTCCTCGAGACTACTTTTCCCCCTTAATTACACTGTAGAAATGATTGGCTTTGTTGTTCCGGAGTCTGTACTTAAGGCTTAAAAGTACAGTGTCAAGGCATCCGAAAGTATGTCAAAGATTTATAAAATGATTACGCTAACCTTTGGTATAGGAAACTAATGAGTATTTCTACGTTCTCATTGTCTAGCTTCCAACTGTTCCTGATTTGTAATATCTTGTTCAATGGCTGCCCATGAACGTTCCAATTCTTCCCGGGTGTTAGCAGTTTTAAGGATTGTGTCAAAAATATTTAAAGAAATATGTGTTTGATTAGATAGTACGGGTTCGATATTAGATTGAGTGGTTGCAGGGACAGTCATTGAGGAACAAAACCAGTACGAAACGATTTTAAAGAGATTTCAACGTTGTTTCAATTTGGTCGAAATGAAGAGAAATTTTTACATTAAGAACAAAATAGGAATACAAACTGAAGGCCCTTTCTCGTAACTGTATTATTTTTAATAAAAAGATGTGGGGTGAGAGAAAAAAATTTAGCTGTAGATAACGTAAGATTCTTGTCAAAGGAAAACTCACACATACACAGAAGAAGAAATTAGTGTAGAAATAATTGACATAGTGTAAATAAATAATAATTCTGTAAATGCAAATTGGTCTTACACCCACTGATAGTTGGTGCAGAGGAAAGACAATAACCAATTACAGAAAGATGAAATTTCTTCGCTATAGTAGTGGTCGTACTAAAGTATAGCGATACACATCAATTATGAAAAGTGGTATGAAATGAAACATGAAACATAAAGAGACAAACTTGTAACACAGTCGGGATGGGATCGAGAATCTTCAAATTCGCTTGTATTAACTTCTCGAAATGCAAAAACTCTATTACAATCGATACCAAAAAGGTCCAACCCTGTCTTCTTCTTTTTATGGTCTATTTATACAAATTTGCGGATCAGTTTAGAAACTCAATGGTTTCGTAAATTCAGTTACAAACGAGAGGAGAAAAATTACTCCATCCCTCTTACTCTATTTTCAAAAGGTGCCAGGTGCTTGTCTTTGGGTGGATTCGGTGCATATGATACATTTGTCCACAAACTGGGATACAAGTTGTGAAGGTTCTTCTTGATAGTTGGCCTCGGTGAAATAGCACTCTCGGGCTAACTGGGGAAGCTTATCACCCATTTGTGCATCAATGATGTCAAGAGCACTGAGTTGTGTGCTAGGTTGAATTAAATGTTTGTCAACTTGAGCCATGTCCACCCTGTCTACCTTAGAGATATCTGTCAAATCTCTCTCATTCTTCTCCTTCAGATTGAGGGAAATCTGATCTACATTCATTTGCCTTAGCATCTCCGAGTCACCTCCACTTTCCATTCCTAACAGCTCACCATCTATAGCATTGAAGGCTTCTTCTAATGAATTGGTTACTTTTTGGGTCTGTTCCTTGCTTAAGGTAATATTATGTTCCCAATCCTTTAACAGAATATTACCTCTAGTTTGTTCAGTGATGGTGAGTCCTGGAGAACCTGTTGAAAATCTATTGTTAGTAGCTATCACCGCCTCTTGAAAGACGACCTGAGCAGCCTCTGCGTTCCTTTCTCTGACAGTCAGATTCTCTGAAATCTGATGCATCAACAGACAATATTCTCGAATCACTCCCAGTTTGTCCAGCAGACTCTGTTGTACAGAAGAGATCCTAGTCCGAATATCAATCACTCAGGATTTAAACCCCTCGACGTCGATCACCTTGCTGTCAACAACCTCTAACCGAGCCTACAGCTCTGTGATCATACTCCTCTGCTGACCCACCTGTATCCGACCATCTCAGATCACTGAATGCACTTGTTCCAACTTGGTTTTGAGGACTTCTATTTCCTTTTTATCACCTAGTCGGGCCAATTCTATTTCCCCACTCGCCTGACTCTTAGCGCTTTCTGCGGCCGAAGCTACTCTGGCTTTGAGAGTCTTGATCAGGCGATTCTTTCTTTTGAGCTGACTTTTTAACATCCCGACAGAGAATTGATTTGCTAACGCATACGCTCCTAGCGTTCCGGCGATCTCTGTGGTGAATTCCTCACTCTTTTTTTTCTTTCCATCGATCATCACTTTGAATTTTTTAGCAGTTGATCCTTTGTCCTGGTAAACCTCCCTTTTCACAACCGCTTTTCTCTTTTTTTCAAAGAAGAATTCATTTGGAGGAAGTTCTTCCAATCTGATAGGCATTAGCTCCTCACCGAAAATCCATCCTTCTTATATATTTCGTTGCGTTGACTGCAAGGGGGTGACAGAAGTGATGGGTTCCCTGATCTGCTTCGCTTCCCTTCCTGGTGTGACGGCTGAGTCCTGCTTCTTCGGAGGATCAGAGGTCTTCGTCTCAGTTTCTGGATTCTGGGTTTCTGGCGGGTCTGTGTTTTTTACTTCCACCTCTGAACTATGTTCTTTGGGTGGATCTGTGGTCTCTTCTTCTACTTCGGGATTCTTCCCATGCTCCCCTTCCTGGTGTTTTTCAGGGTTAGGAATTTGATCCTCAGAACCTTCAGCATCCTTCTTTTTATCCTCGAAAATATCCAAACCTCCCAACACTGGGGGAAGGCTTCTTCGTCTATGCTCTTGGAATTTTAATACCGACACCATGTCTTCGGGTGCTAGAGATCAGATCCTGACTAGAACCTCCCCATAAGATCTCGCCCCTCGGAAAATGTCATCCGAGGGTGAACACTCGTGTTCAAACTTCTTCAGCCCACAATTTTCCAAATGGTTGCTTAATATTTTCTGATGATCGTGTTTTTTATATTCAATGGAGACCAAACTCAGGTCCTCCAGGGCTGTAGCCTCGGCTTTAGCATGCCCGAAATCCAATAAAGAATAAGATTTTAGCCGAATAGGGAAAAATGGCCATACCTTCTTTGAAGATGCTTTGAGCTCTTTACTCACCCCACCAATCACTGTTTGTCGAGCGATCTCGTGACAAGCCAGCTTGTCGGGGATGAACAGTGGTAGCGCAAGAGGGGGAACAGTAGCTCCGAACACTCTGAAATAGGAAAACTCTATTTCTACGTACCAATCAGCTACACCACTCAGGTTTGCAGCGATGCTTTCAGAGATGCGAGGTGGTGAACGACCAAAAATGGCGATGTGCAAGGGCACCATCACCCAGTTGAAAATTTCGTAAATAAATTTGTTTGCTTTATTTTCCCACAATTTGTCGTGATACTCATGTACATGCTTTTCCATGGCTAGATTCCAAGCCCAGTTCATCAAAGGGAATGGTGTCATGGAACATATTACGTCTATGATATATGCAGACATGAAAAAAGAGGATGGTCTTCCACTTTCCTTCTGCTCTCAGTACTCGGTGACCCGATTGAACAAACTGTCTGAGAGTATCTTAGCCCAATTGAATGAGCAACCTTCTGCTACCCGAAATATGAGAGGTACCCACGCAATGTAGAAATGTGAAGTATCCTCCTTTCCGAATAGTCTGCATGTCATCATTGCCACATACATATACTGTGGCTCCAGCGAAGCAATTGAATACACGCCCTGGTCATTTGCTCTGAATTTTGCGGAGCATGAAACCCAGTCTTTTATCAAACCGGGCATGGTTTTGTCATATTGAGTGCACTCCTTTTTTTTGAATCCCTCCAGGAAATTAGCATCATATGTGTATTCATGTGTTGTTGGGAGCTTATACATGGTTTGGATATGCTCCAGTCTAAAAGTCCCAACCATGGCTCGTTGGTCACTTATGATAGTTTTTGTGGGTAAGTCTATATGATCCAGCGCCCATAGGATCATGTCATAGTATGGGAGAAACCGTGGTCTGGTTGCAACCCAGTGCATTCTAGATTGAACAACTATTTTGTATTTAGTGTTCAGGTCGTCCTTTTCGTTATCATTGTCGTCGGAATCTGAATAATTCACCAACTCAGATTGCAGAATATCTGAAACAAACGACCAGCTAGGTACTGAACCGCCAGTCCGAGGTGAAGTATCGAAGACATTGTCTGAACCCTGCGCTGCGATCTCGACATTTGCCTTCGTAGCTTTCCGTGGAGCCATGGCTGGAACTTGAGTTTTAGCTCTTCTACGATAGACCTGTGTATACATGCATAAATTAGTTCACTCGGAGAAAGGTGAGCTCTGTGTGCTTATGAAAAAATGTTTAAAATAAAATGAAACTCCCGTATATATTTGAAAACTCTGTACTATTTGAAATAAGTCTGTCAAATCGCAATTAGAAACAAATTTATTGTGTAAATCCGATCTTATTTATTTGTGGATTTACCCTAATTATTCATTAATGTCATCAATGTTCGGTGGCTTGACAGGCAGTCGGGGTATGGAGAGCAAGTAGTTATGTCGTGAAAAGTTCAAACCTTGATGTGCGGGATGTATCTCATTTTATTTCAAAATTTCAAATCTTAGCGACTTAAATAATTTTCTCGCTTTTCGCTGCATCGTGAATTTCCTTTTAACATTTTGACTCTTTAACTCGCGAGACTGCGAGTGTCGATTTTAGCTTAATTAACAGTAACTGTGATTTGGTGGATCCTTAATTTTATAATTAATTTATTCTCCATATCGCGACTCGGAACTTCGAAGACAGATTTTTGGGAGAATGATATGCCGAGTCGCGATATCGCGATGTGGTGATAATTAAGGCTCAAATTATGAGAAGATCTTAGATTAGGTGACTAATTAATATTGTTATAATTACGTCGCAACCTCGTGAGTCAGGGTTTTAGACACTTTAAATTTATGAAGGAAAGTGCCGAGTAGAGAAGTGCCGAGAACCAAATTTAACCATGGTTAGTTTTTTACCTTTAATCCTTGACCAAGGTTATCACAAAAGTTATCGCATTTCTCGGCTCTCGGGGCTATAAAAACAAAAACTTAGGTTTGACGAATGCCGAGGCGCGAACTCCCGACAACGTATACTCACAAGTTAAAAGTTTTACCCTAGTTAATGTTTTGGGTTGAAATTAAAAACGACTTCACCGTTTCTTGACTCGGGACGTGTGAACTCAAGGTTTAAAGTATCTGACCTGCGAGACCCCGAAATAAAACCAAAAGAGAGAACATACTTGTGAAAATGGATCTGTTTTGAAAGTGGAAAAGAATTTCTATCCAGGCGACAAGATTTCAGAGTTTTAAGATCTCAGAAAGAAAAAGAAAATCCACTTTAGATTTCAAGTATCAAAAAATTGAAAATTGTGCAAGGTGAAAAACAAGGGCGGCTCCAACATAGGCTCCAACTAGGGATCCCACCTTCCTGTGAGGCGGGAAGAATAGTAGACCAGGTGCCAATATTGGGTAAATGGAGTCACATGCTAAAATCAACAAGACAATTCAAGGAAAAAGATAGAAGGGAGGGAAAACTTCGTTTTGTACTTCAGAAATTTTTTCGAACACAGATACTCTTTCCAAACATAGCTGAAGTCACTTTCACAACTTTCCCTTCCTCACTACTAACTTTGGGGATGCTTTAAGACAGTTGAACCGACCCTAGTATATTCAACAGATCTTATGATTCTAAGTTTGCATCAAAGGAATGTTATTATACAATTTTAAATAGGGAAGTCGCGTCGGAATTTGGGGAAATGATCAGGCTTTCGGAAAGCGTTGGTTACCGGAGTAGATTGATATTTATGTATAAAAACCTTATAGATCTCTCAGACATTGCTTCACTGCCAGCGAGCCTGTTCAGTACCCCGGTGAAGTTGTCTGACCCCTTTTTCACTGAATTTCTTTTCACCACTTCGGAAAATATTTATGCGTTTAAACGCTAAGATGAGGGCAATCATTTCTGAATTTCCTTTCATCATATTAATGGACTAGGTGGGGGCAATAATTTCTGAATTTCGTTTCACCACCTGCCTTAGTATTTACTTTTAAAACATGAAGATGGGAGCAATCAGTTTATATCAAGGCTGAGATCTATGTAATATTCTTTATCAGAGGTCCGTCAACTTATTTTGATTACTCAGTATCAACCTTCTTGTGACCCTCACAAGACCTTCATTCTTAGGGAGACAGGGGAGAATAATAAAATTTTAAGGGACATCCTGTTCAAGCAAGCTTTGATTTTTTCGACGTTGTTGAAAAACCTAGGAAAGTTAGGATCGCTATAAACATTCCTTAGCTTAGCAAAAGGTCAAGTAGTTGTGAAGACCATCTTTCTTATTAAGATCTGTTTCGAAAACCCTAAGGTTTAAAACGAAAAACTTTACCCCTTCACAAAGACTCGGGAAGATAGTGACTCACTGAAAGTTAGTCCCAAAGATAGACAGAAAACAAGGCAGCAATTCAATGGCTTAATACACAAAAGGACACAACAGTTCGGGACTGGTTTTCAAATATATTTAGGAACAAAAATTATTACTGACTGTTTTTAGGTTTAATGTATTCATTCAAATTCATTTATTTGAATATTATGAAGCCCAAAATAATCCTGTTATTATAACCTTTATATTTCAATTTGAACAATGTTACCTTAGTTCGCTTGAACAACTTTTCATGACCTATATGATGAGAAATCTTACCTCTATCTTTTCTTTTCACTTTCTTTATGGAATATGAATTTTCTTATGTATCACCTGTTTTAAGTCGTTCTATTTCCAACACTGACCTGCACATTATTTTTTCTCTGCTAGTTTCATCTGTAGCTGGAATCCTATAAAAACAAATACAAATCTTATTGGAAAGGTGTTGAGAATTTAGGAAAGAAAACCAAAAATTAAAAGTAAATGTTTGAATGAAAATATAAATATGTACAAAACATTCATCATGAAATTTATTTATTTACAAAATTTTATTTATTTTTATTTTTATTTTTATTTTTTATGACTGTTACGTCATGTAGTGCTTTAGAAACCGCCCGTTGATAGGGGTGCTGAGAACTTCTCCATCAATATTTTCCAGAAGAAAGGAATTTTTTCCTTCTGGAGCCGAGACCTTGAATGGTCCATACCAAAGGTGATCAAATTTTCCATGCTTCGCGGCTTCTTCCCTTCTCGTATCCCATCTTAACACTAAGTCACCTGGGAGGAATTCTCTATACTTTGCCTTGAGGTCGAACAATGCTTTCATATCATCCTGGTACTTCTGCATTTTCTCATCAACCTCCACTCTATGTTGTTGAACCTCGATCAACTGGTTAATTCTTCTGGTTACATGATTGGGTTCTTCATTCTGATCCTGCCATAATTTCATCACTGGCAATGCTAAGTTTATAAGTAGAACCTCCTCGGTCCCATAGACCATATGAAATGGTGAAATGCCGATAGACCTTTTAGTGCTAATGCGGTTGGCCCACAACGCGTACTTCAAATGCACATGCCAGGACCTTTTGTTTTCATCCAGTACTTTTTTGATTACGTTTACCAGGCTCTTGTTAGATGATTCGGCCAGCTCATTTCCCTGGGGGTAATAAGCAGTGGAATGGTCGAGAACGATATTGTACTTTTGACAGAAGCTGATCATAGCCATGGACTTGACGGCTTGGGCATTGTCGGTAAAAATATTTTGGGGACACCCGAATCTTGACAAGATGTTATCTTCCAAGAAGTCGATCACTACCGAGTCTGTTGCCCTTTTGGCTGGAATGGCTTCCACCCACTTTGTAAAATAATCTGTGGCTGTTAAGATCCACTTATGTTGAGCACTGGAATGGGGATTAATTTCCCCTATAAAATCTAGACCCCATTGTTGAAATGGAGCTTCGGCTTTGACTGGAACAAGTGGCAGTGCCGGGAGTTTCTGCTTACCAGCGAATATTTGACACGAGTAACAGGCACGTACTTTGGCATTGACGTCCGAAAATAATTTCGGCCAATAGTATCCGGGCCTCAGGATCTTGTAGGCTGTGGCTCTCCATGCATGGTGTCTTCCACAGATTCCTTCATGAAATTCTTCTATGACCCGTGGAGTTTCCGACTCAACCAAACAGACCAGTAAGAATCTGAGTGGATCGTTCCAGTATAGTTGATTTTCGGAGATGAAATATTTTACAGCGTGGAGTTTTAAAGTTCTGCATTTGGCTGGCGATAGTCCATCTGGACATTTCATATTTAACAAATAGAAAAATATGTCTTTATACCAGCCTGACAACATGAATTTTTCTTCAACCTTGCTTGGAGGTGTCTGGTCATCCAGCTCTTGCAAATGTGTGTCTCCGTCTTCCCCTTGGAGGCAATTGATATCAAGAGCTCTAAGGTTCGACTCAGCCATGAGTTTGGCCAGACCCTGCCCATTTATTAATTTAGTAGGCTTGAATTCCAGATCAAATTCTTGTATTTTAGCGAGCCAGCGCCCTCGTTTTCCATCGCTATCTGGCTATACCAATATATCCTTCATAGCACTGGTTGGTACGTATGCGATAATTTTTGAATGCAGAACGTAAGTTTTGAATGCTTTTAGCGCTTTCACCATTGCGTATGCCTGTTTTTCTATTATGTCATATTTTAGTTCGGCATCTCTAAGGATCTTACTGAAAAACGCGATCGACCGTTCGAAGCCTTCATCATCCTTTTGTAGTAACACTGCGGCGATAGTGTGTTCAGAAGCGAACGAGAAGATGAGGAAATCTTTCAAGTAATCTGGGCTTGCTAACACAGGTGCCTCGCTGATGACCTTTTTTATATGTGCGAACGACGCTTTAGCCTCGGTCATCCAATTTACCCTACTATCTTTCTTCAGCATTCCTGTGATCAATTTGACAATCTCAGCAAAATTTGGTATAAACCTTCTTAAAAAATTTGTTGTACCTAAGAAAGATTGAATTTCTTTTACGTTTCTGGGAATATTTATAGTTTCTATTGCTTCAACCCTCTTAGGATCGATCCTGATCCCATCTTTAGATACGATATGCCCCAGGAGCTTACCTTCTTGCATAGCGAAATGTGATTTCTTTGGGTTCAAAGATAGGCCATACCTGCGACATTTTTCGAAAGTCTGTTTTAAATGGATCAAATGTTCTTCATCGGTTTTAGAGAAAACCGTCAAATCATCAAGGTAGATAACTACGAACTTGTCTCTTTCTCCTACGAAAGTGATGTCCATAGCGCGCTGGAATGTAGCCCCTACATTCATCAAACCAAACGACATTTTGTCATACATGAATGTACCCCATGGCGTGGTGAAAGAAGTTTTTTCTTTGTCTTGCTCGTTCATGGTGATTTGGTTGTACCCAGAAAACCCATATACCATAGACATTCGATTTGCTCCAACTACCCTTTCTAGGATGTGATCCATTTTGGGAAGCGGATAATTATCCTTAAGAGAGGACCTGTTCAAGTTTCGAAAATCTACACACAATCTGATTTATCCATTCTTTTTTCTGACAGGGACCAAATTTTCCACCCAATCTGAGTACCTTAGAGGTACAATTATTTTCGCATCTAAAAGCTTCTTAACTTCCTTTTCAATGACGGGCAACAAAATGGGGTTAAATTGCCTGAGCTTTTGCCTAAAAGGATTGACCTCGGGCTTCAACGGTATTTTGTGCTCAATTATAGAAGTATCATATGTTCGAAGCTCATCATAGGACCAGGCAAAGACATATTTATACTGTCTGAGTAGGTCTCTGTACTGGTCTTTCACCTTGGGAGGGAGAAATTTAGATATCTTTACTATCTTGGATTCTTTTTCAGTTCCAATGTCACAATCCTCCACTTCTTCTGGTTGGGGCTGCAAAGTGGATTTCACAGGTATGTCATTCTGATTGAAGAGTCTTTCTAAAGGAATTAAGCCTTTCGGGTTTTGGTTGTTTTTAAGGACCAACATGCGATGATCCGCTATTTTTTTTCGAAAGGTTTCAGAATCTTCGCCCTCTTGCATAATCCACATCGGGTCGTTTTGGTTTTCTTGGTCTGGATGAGTTTCGGAGAACTCACCTATTGCCATAAGAAATTTATGAATTTATTCATCATCTTCAAATACCTTCCAGTGTCATACATTGTCTGGTATAGAGGGTTTATATCTGATTTCAATATGATATTTCAGTTTAACGTTCGTGGGAGGAGAAAAGGTTGAGGCTGCCTTAGCCAATGCGTCAACATGTAGATTCTCTGCGTGAGGAATGAAATGGACTTTTACAGATGAGAAAAAATTCTCCATCAAATCCCAAGCACAATTTTTGTATGTTCTTAGTCTGGGATGCTTGGCTAAGTATTGTCGGTTTACTTGTCTTACTATGAATTCAGCGTCACCGTAAACCTCCAAGTTTTTTATATTTAACTTCTTTGCAGCCTCTAATCCTAGGATTAATGCTTCATACTCACATACGTTATTGGTGTAATATATGTCCCACTGCAAACGATATGATAAAGGAACAATAAACTTACCTTCAGGTGCTACTAAAATTATGCCAGCACCAACTCCTTCAGAAGACGAAGCGTCGTCGAAGTACATTTTCCAGATGCCATTTTTGCATAGCTCTTCAGTCAAAGGGCTAAGTTCTTCCTGCTTCATATCAAGTTCTTCCGGACACCCATCTAAACCATCATCAAATGACAATATGCAATTCCCCAGATCTTGATCTGCAACGTAAATGGGAAAGTTATTTGGGTTCTGAGGATCACTGACAGTATACGCTAGTATTGTTTCTTTGTACAAACGGGTAAACTGACCACTGAATATAGGGATTGTGGCATATGACATGTCCAATTGTAGAGAACCCCCCAACTTGGCTCCCCATGATATGGATAACAACATACCATATTTGGGGGGAATATCTGCGATGACCACATCCATCAGAATACTCTTGATCGAGACCTGAGCCAGGGTAACTACCAGATCTTTTATCATCCCCATACATTTAACCTTTCTCGAATCGAAAGAGTATAGATTTCCATAGGGTCTAGTGATATGGAGGCCCAACCTCTCCATTATAATTTTGGGCATAACATTATGTGAAGCCCCGGAGTCTAACATACAATTATGCAGTAACTGATCATGTATATTCAGGGTGATATAGAAAGGAGCGACGTTGTCTTTGGATCCCTCAAAATGAGGACCAAAGGTGATGTTAGGTCTGTCGTCTTCTAGGTTGATAACATCAGAGTGACTTTCTGACTCATAGACGCCCATCACTTTGGAAATTTTCTTACGATAAGTGGGGTTTTTTGCTAATTCTACCAAAGGAATCGGTATCTTAATCTTATTTAATTCATTTTCTAAACTGAAAGATGTATTTACCTTGTCTGTTTCTTTGGTTAAGACTTCCGAGTTTTTTTTTTCCGAATTATTTGTTTGGATTTCTTTATCACTCGTGATCTTAGTTGAAGATGTAACTTTATCTAATGGTTCAGTTTCCTTTGTTTAGGTTTCAACTTTTTTCACCTCAGACTCTTGAGTTTTAGCTATCTTGCTTTTATTGCTGGGTAACAATGTTTCTTCCAAGGGAGGTTCATGTGGTTGACCCCTTTGAAGGATTCTCTTAGGTTGTTTAGTTGAGGTGGGCTTATTTTTAGATCTCAGATTGTATTTGGGTTGAAAATCAGCCGCTATCATTTCCGTTTCTGGTTGAGGTACGCAGAGGTCGGTATGATCACCTTCTTCATCTTCAATAGACGGTTGTGAGGTATTTAAAGATTTATCATAGTCTTCCCTGGTCAAAAATGGATGTGAGCATTCATCACCGAAACATGTGACTTCATCTTCCGAATCTCTGAAATCTTGGAGATCATTTGCTCCTATAAAATTTACGTTTTTTAGTGGAGCTTGTATTTTTTGATCTTCATTCTTTATTTGTCTCTGTTGATTTTGGGGATTGGGGTTTCTCCTGAAGTCTTTTTTGTTAGAAGAATCAGCTTTAACTTGTTCCAACTCCATCCTAGAGATTTTGTTAGACAGTTCTTTAATTATTCGGGCCATATTTATTAGGTTTGATATTTATTTATTTCTAGATAGTTCGGGTTTGATATTAGGTTGAGTGGCTGCAGGGACAGTCATTGAGGAACATAACCAGTACGAAACGATTTTAAAGAGATTTCAACGCTGTTTCAATTTGGTCGAAATGAAGAGAAATTTTTACATTAAGAACAAAATAGGAATACAAACTGAAGGCCCTTTCTCGTAACTGTATTATTTTTAATAAAAACATGTGGGGTGAGAGAAAAACATTTAGCTGTAGATAACATAAGATTCCTGTCAAAGGAAAACTCACACATACACAGAAAAAAAAATTAGTGTAGAAATAATTGACATAGTGTAAATAAATAATAATTCTGTAAATGCAAATTGGTCTTACACCCACTGATAGCTGGTGCAGAGGAAAGACAATAACCAATTATAGAAAGATGAAATTCCTTCACTATAGTAGTGGTCGTACTAAAGTATAGCGATACACATCAATTATGAAAAGTGGTATGAAATGAAACATGAAACATAAAGAGACAAACTTGTAACACAGTCGGGACGGGATCAAGAATCTTCAAATTTGCTTGTATTAACTTCTCGAAATGCAAAAAATCTATTACAATCAATACCAAAAAGGTCCAGCCCTGTGTTCTTCTTTTTATGGTCTATTTATACAAATTTGCGGATCAGTTTAGAAACTCAATGGTTTCGTAAATTCAGTTACAAACGAGAGGAGTGAAATTACTCCATCCCTCTTACTCTATTTTCAAAAGGTGCTAGGTGCTTGTCATTGCGTGGATTCGGTGCATATGATACATTTGTCCACAAACTGGGATACAAGCTACGAAGGTTCTGCTTGACAGCTGGCCTCGGCGAAATAGCACTCTCGAACTAACTGGGGAAGCTTATCACCCATTTGTGCATCAATGATGTCAAGAGCACTGAGTTGTGCGCTAGGTTGAATTAAATGTTTGTCAACTTGAGCCATGTCCACCCTGTCTACCTTAGAGATATCCGTCGAATCTCTCTCATTCTTCTCCTTCAGATCGAGGGAAATATGATCTACATTCATTTTCCTTAGCGTCTTTGAGTCACCTGCACTTTCCATTCCTAACAGCTTGCCATCTGTAGCATTGAAGGCTTCTTCTAATGAATTGGTTACTTTTTGGGCCTGTTCCTTGCTTAAGGTAATATTATGTTCCCAATCCTTTAACAGAATATTACCTCTAGTTTGTTTAGCGATGGTGAGTCCTGGAGAACCTGTTGAAAACATGTTGTTAGTAGCTATCACCGCCTCTTGAAAGGCGACCCGAGCAGCCTCTGCGTTCCTTTCTCTGACAGTCAGATTCTCTGAAATTTGATGCATCAACAGGCAATCTTCTCGAATCACTCCCACTTTGTCTAGCAGAATCTGTTGTACAGAAGAGATCCTGGTCCGAATATCAATCACTCAGGATTTAAACCCCTCGATGTCGATCACCTTACTTTCAGCAACCTCTAATCGAGCCTGCATCTCTGTGATCATACTCCTCTGCTGACCCACCTGTATCCGACCATATCGGATCATTGAATGCGCTTGTTCCAACTTGGTTTTGAGGACTTCTATTTCCTTTTTATCACCTAGTCGGGCCAATTCTATTTCCCCACTCACCTGACTCTTAGCGCTTTCTGTGGCCGAAGCTACTCTGGCTTCGAGAGTCTTGATCAGGCGATTCTTTCTTTTGAGCTGACTTTTTAACATCCCGACGGAGAATTTATTTGCCGACGCATACGCTCCTAGCATTTCAGCGATCTTTGTGGTGAATTCCTCACTCTTTTTGTTCTTTCCATCGGTCATCACTTTGAATTTTTTAGCAGTTGATCCTTCGTCTTGGTAAACCTCCTTTTTCACAACTGCTTTTCTCTTTTTGTCAAAGAAGAATTCATTTGGAGGAAGTTCTTCCGCTCTGATCGGCATTAGCTCCTCACCGAAAATCCATCCTTCTTCTATATTTCCTTGCGTTGACTGCAAGGGGGTGACAGAAGTAATGGGTTCCCCGATCGGCTTCGCTGCCCTTCCCGGTGTGACGGCTGAGTCCTGCTTCTTCGGAGGATCAGAGGTCTTCGTCTCAGTTTCTGGATTCTAGGTTTCTGGTGGGTCTGTGTTTTTTACTTCCACCTATGAACTATGTTCTTTGGGTCGATCCGTGGTCTCTTCTTCTGCTTCGAGATTCTTCCCATGCTCCCCTTCCTGGTGTTTTTCGGGGTTAGGAATTTGATCCTCAGAACCTTCAGCATCCTTCTTTTTATCCTCGGAAATACCCAAACCTCCCAACACCAGGGGAAGGCTTCTTCGTCTATGCTCTTGGAATTTTAATACCGACGCCATGTCTTCGGGTGCTAGAGATCAGATCCTAACTAGCACCTCCCCATAAGATCTTTCCCCACAGAAAATGTCATCCGAGGGTGAAAACTCGTGTTCAAACTTCTTCAGCCCACAATTTGCCAAATGGTTGCTTACAATTTTCTGAGGATCGTGTTTTTTATATTCAATGGAGACCAAACTCAGGTCCTCCAGGGCTGCAGCCTTGGCTTTAGCATGCCCGAAATCCAATAAAGAATAAGATTTTAGCCGAACAGGGAAAAATGGCCATACCTTCTTCGAAGATGATTTGATCTCTTTACTCACCCCACCAATCACTGTTTGTCGAGCAATCTCACGACAGGCCAGCTTGTCGGGGATGAATAGTGGTAGCGCAAGCGGGGGAACAGTAGCTCCAAACACTCTGAAATAGGAAAACTCTGTTTCTACGTACCAATCAGCTATACCGCTCAGGTTTGCAGCGATGCTTTCAGAGATGCGAGGTGGCGAACGACCAAAAATGGCGATGTGCAAGGGAACCATCACCCAGTTGAAAATTTCGTAAATAAATTTGTTTGCTTTATTTTCCCACAATTTGTCGTGATACTCATGTACAGGCTTTTCCATGGATGGATTCCAAGCCCAGTTCATCAAAGGGAACGGTGTCATGGAACATATTGCGTCCATGATATACGCAGACATGAAAAAAGAGGATGGTCTTCCGCTTTCCTTCTTCTCTCGGTACTCGGTGACCCGGTTGAACAAACTGTCCGAGAGTATCTTAGCCCAATTGAATGAGCAACCTTCTGCTACCCGAAATATGAGAGGTACCCACGCAATGTAGAAATGTGAAGTATCCTCCTTTCCGAATAGTCTACATGTCATCATTGCCACATACATATACTGTGGCTCCAGCGAAGCAGTTGAATACACGCCCTGGTCATTTTCTCTGAATTTCATGGAGCGTGAAACCCAGTCTTTTATCAAACCGGGCATGGTTTTGTCATATTGAGTGCACTCCTTTTCTTTGAATCCCTCTAGGAAATCAACATCATATGTGTATTCATGTGTTGTCGGGAGCTTATACATGGTTTGGATATGCTCTGGTCTAAAATTCCCAACCATGGCCCGTTGGTTGCTTATGATAGTTCTGGTGGGTAATTCTATATGATCCAGCGCCCATCGGATCATGTCATAGTATGGGAGAAACCGTGGTCTGGTTGCAACCCGGTGCATTCCAGATTGAACAACTATTTTTTATTTAGTGTTCAGATCGTCCTTTTTCGTTATCATTGTCGTCGAAATTTGAATAATTCACCAACTCAAATTGCAGAATATCTGAAACAAACGACCAACTAGGTACTGAACCGCCGGTCCGAGGTGAAGTATCGAAGACATTGTTTGAACCCTGCATTGCGATGTCGAAATTTGCCTTCGCAGCTTTCCGTGGAGCCATGGCTGGAACTTGAGTTTTCGCTCTTCTGCGATAGACCTGTGTATACATGCAGAAATTAGTTCACTTGGAGAAAGGTGAGCTCTGTGTGCTTATGAAAAAATGTTTAAAATAAAATGAAACTCCCGTATATATTTGAAAACTCTGTACTATTTGAAATAAGTCTGTCAAATCGCAATTAGAAAGAAATTTATTGTGTAAATCCGATCTTATTTATTTGTGGATTTACCCTAATTCTTCATTAATGTCATCAATGTTCGGCAGCTTGACATACAGTCGGGGTATGGAGAGCAAGTAGTTACCTCGTGAAAAGTGAAAACCTCGATGCGCGGGATGTATCTCATTTTATTTCAAAATTTCAAATCTTAGCGACTTAAATAATTTTCTCACTTTTCACTGCATCGTGAATTTCCTTTTAACATTTTGACTCTTTAACTCACGAGACTGCGAGTGCCGATTTTAGCTTAATTAACAGTAACCATGATTTGGTGCATCCTTAATTATATAATTAATTTATTCACCATGTCGTGACTCGGAACTTCGAAGACAGATTTTTGGGAGAATGATATGCCGAGTCGCAATATCGCGATGTGGTGATAATTAAGGCTCAAATTATGAGAAGAAAATATTAGATTAGGCGACTAATTAATCTTGTTATAATTACGTCGCAACCTCATGAGTCGGGGTTTTAGACACTTTAAATTTATGAAGGAAAGTGCCGAGTGGCGAAGTGCCGAGAACCAAATTTAACCATGGTTAGTTTTTTACCTTTAATCCTTGACCAAGGTTATCACAAAAGTTATCGTGTTTCTCGGCTCTTGGGGCTGTAAAAAAAACTTAGGTTTGACGAATGCCGAGGTGCGAACTCCCGACAATGTATACTCACAAGTTAAAAGTTTTACCCTAGTTAATGTTTTGGGTTGAAATTAAAAACGACATCACCGTTTCGTGACTCGGGACGTGTGAACTCAAGGTTTAAAGTATCCGACCTGCGAGACCCCGAAATAAAACCAAAAGAGAGAACATACTTGCGAAAACGGATTTGTTTTGAAAGTGGAAAAGCATTGCTATCCAGGCGACAAGATTTCAGAGTTTGAAGATCTCAGAAAGAAAAAGAAAATCCACTTTATATTTCAAGTATCAAAAAATTGAAAATTGTGCAAGGTGAAAAACAAGGGCGGCTTCAACAGGCTTCATAGCCTTACAATGTTTAACTAAGATCCTCCAAAGACAGATTGAATAGATACAAAATCTAATCTAGTTACAATAAATGAGATAAGATCCTATTTTAAGGGAATCAAACCTTGATCCTAAACCGAGTCTTCGACATCTCCACAAGCTTGTTGGATGATGACAATCCTCTTCTAGAATCTCCAATGATGGCTAGGCCTTGAGTCACCCATTCTTCAACTGAAAAGGATTCCTCCTTTGACTTTTCCTCCAATCTGCAAAAGATAGTCCTATTGGTAGCACAATACATGTGAAACTGCTCTTTGTGCTACCAAATTCCTGTAGGAATATTTTTTCACAATGTTATATAAAATGCACAAAAAAACTTGTTTAAATGCTGCAAACATTGCTGCATTGCAATACTATGCCACTGTATAATCATCTTTTGCATCAAGGTTATTTAGATTCACTAAGTTGCAAGGGTTATTTCCCCAATGGCTATCAAAGAATTTGGACTCCATTTATGCTGGATAAGGGAAACAACTTTTCCAGCTACTATTAAACCTGTGATTGTATTGATCCCAGCATAATCATGAAGGTATTTCAACTCAACCTTAAGAGTTGCACTATAGCCAGATGTTTTTTTTTGCAGATAAACTCCATTGACATTTTGATTCTGGATTGTCAATGGATTGTCCTTGATTTATAAATTCTTGGACTACACCTCTCCTAGGATCTCCATGAACCATGCTTTAATCATTGGCACAACACTTAAAACAATTTAATTCCTAATGTCATTCCTTGATGGATGCATCTTTTAAGTTCTCTGAGAATTGAAAATTAAGAGATATTACAGATTTGAAGGTCTAATCCACTAAACACAACTTGAATTCTAATTCTATTTGAACTGAAGGTCTGCTATGGTTTGACATAAATTTGTCAGCTCCAAACAAGATTCAACACTACTAATGAACATGATACATCATGGTATTTTATTAAATCTGAGATATTCTTAAGCAAATTGTGTTGATTTCAAATCATGTTGCTTGAGGATTAAGATTGTGGCATTCCATTACAGTTGTCTGTGGACAATTTCTTGGCATCTCCACACATTATGTTGGAAGCATTCTTTGATTGGTTTATACTTGCAACAAATTTTTTCAACATGCTTAATTATACATGATGAAAGATTTCTAAGAAGAATAGACTCTAAATTTTAGTGATTTCTTGTACTGGCATGAAGAGTCATGGTTAAATCATAAAACTTCGCTAAAATCCTGATCTAGATTTATCAATAGATGCATAAATAAATTCACAATGATGTTGGTGTAATCTAGAAGTAAGGACTTGTTAATACTTTGGTGGTTACATTTGTTAATTTTATCCACACAAAAACCATTATTTGAAACATTAGACACTTAACCGGGCCTTACATATAATGCATCTAAATCTGTTGAGATATCTGGTTTGAGCATGGTCACATAACAATGCTTTGGCATTGTTACTTTCTTATGTTGATGGATGATTTCCATGTTTGATTCCGCACTTTGAAATTCTTGGGTTCATATGGTTTAAAATTTCTTGATCAGTAATTCTAAGGTCACACACTTGGTATATACCTAATGAGCTCAATTTGCAAAATGTTAATATTTGAGCATAAAAATATGGTCATTAGTTCCATAGTTATGACTCTTGACTCTTTATTATAGCTTATTTTGTAAATAATGAAGTTATGAACATTATATGACAATTTACCTTTGAAGTTTGAAATTTGAACTATTCACTGAATCTTACAACTCCTTGGTAATGAATATGATGCTCTAGAGTCTATTTCATTTTGTCGTTGATGTTGTTTGTTAGTATGTTACAATCTATTGATGACAAATGTTTATGATTGATGTTATATGTGTACTAATTGGTTGATGCTTTAATGATCATCACTAATCAATTAGTTAAATGATCTTATATCTATGTTTTCATGTTTTTTGCAATTGATTCTAAGGCCTTTAGAGTGACAATCCAGGGTGAGACACTTGTTCCATAGTTCTTTCCCAATAATGGCAGACACTTGTTCCCATTTTGATGTATCCCTTCACTCATATAACCTGGGAAAATTTCAATCCTTAGGGCAGCCAATCTTGAAGCTAGATGTTCAATAGCCAAAGCACGATTTTTCTGAATATCAGACAGATTGAAATCACTTGGATGGTCTTCATTATGAAGTAGAGGAAATTCCTGCTAGGTATTTGGATTCTTTGAAACATTCCTCGCAAAGGTGGAAACCTTGTTGATATTCCAACGACAAACTTTTCTTCCTTGAATGTACTTGACTCCACTCGAAATAAGATTTAGAGATTCCATGCACAGTTTTTTTGGACGGAAACACGAATATCTCCATCTTCACACTCAATGAGCACATAAGCAGGTGCACACCACTCAACTGGTAGAGATTCTTGGTATCTTTCAAGTGCATGGAATCTATCAAGTGCAATCCAAAAATTTCAGTGATTATAGACAACGCAGTCTAATGTTCTAGAGAGTTAGCAATGTTTCTGGCAATCAACACAGTGGATTATGAATATCTTTAAAAGGGGGTCACTTTGGAGAAGAGATCCTAGTTTGACAAATCAACACAGTGGAAAACCATCTCAAACATAGTTTTTTTTTTTAATCAATTGTTTCTTCCACTTGTAGAATTAAATCTCCTAATTTTTTCTCGTGTCTTCTATGTTCAGATCCTTGTCTGATCGAAAGGGTCAGAATTCTACCTGGTTTTGTCACTATCTCTTACAGAAAACATTATGCCTCCTTAAAAAATTGTTTTTCATCCAAACAAAGCATCTTGGCTGGTACATTGTAAAGCTTGCTATGGAAATCATGCACTTTGAAAAATAATGGTTGAAGAATCCAAAAAAGTATATGATTTTTTTTTTTTTGTTAGCGAGGGAGAATCCAAAGAATTTAGAATTACTTCATTGTGACCTAGTTCTTCAAGTGATTCATCTTGTTTCTTTGTATATATTGTAATGAATGTTCCTACCACAAGAAATAATGCACAAAGAACCAAAATGTAAACCAAAGTCCTTGAAATCAGGTTCAAAAATATGTAAACCTATTAGAAATCAAGTGAGCGCAGTTCAAAAATATGTTTGTTCTCTTTGTCAACATGCATAAAACAATCCCATATCTGCCTGTCTTGAACTCATTTTTGCACAACAACTCATGATAATTATTCATGATAATTTTTCATGATTCAAGTTCTCTGCACTAGAAGGTCGACTCACATTTTCTTGAAAATATTTAGGCACATCATTGTAAAATTTGTTCTCGAAGATATCTTCTTAAAGATAAAAAACTAAATCTTCCTCACAATCTCTATTGAAACAACTCACCATGGAATTTCAACATTTTAAATTCTCTTGGAATGGCGTTTTTGTTCTATTTTTCTATTTTCCCTATTTTCTGCTTTATACATACTCATTCTTGTGAGAATGTGATTTTGTTCATTTTTTCTTCTTCGTCCATTCCCATTACATTGGTGTAGGATTTTCTACATTTTTACTGTGCTGTAAAAAGGATTGCCAATGATGTGTCAACCTCCCCAGAAATTTGCTAACTGCCATAGATTTTTGTGGTGATAACTGTTAAATATTGATCAAATTTCCATGAATAGGACTTTGTATGGCACATGACATTAATTCAAAAGTGTACCTGCCTAGTTAAATATCTTCCCTTTGGTATCCTTACTTTGACCGCATTTAATGTTGAGCCATAAAAATAGGCAATGGATCGTTAGTTTTCAACTTTAGTATATTTGATTAACTATTCCCTATGATATAAAAGTGGCATGTTCTTTTGCCCAACTTAGGTTAAATCTCTAAGAGTGATTATGATGTAGTTTCTTTATTTTTCTTTCGATATTTCTGGGTCTTATATTATTTGGTTTCCCAACAAGTAAGCCTTACAGTTTGACATTTAGTTTGTTGAGTATATGAAGCCTTGAAATTTGACATTTTTCCAGCTATCACATTTTTATTCATTCAGGGATCAAAAAGATCTTATCGGGGAGGCTTCATGCAGGATATGTCGAGAGAGTTTCAACACCTCAATAAATGGTCAATGTAGTTTTTTGTGTTTTCCTAAGGTTATTTTTATGCAGTATTTTTCACAAGTGACTTTTCTACTTTTGAGCCCTTACTGAACATAATATCCTCTCTTGGATTAATTGGAATTGACAGCATTGAGCGATCCCATTGACGTGTAATCTTTTTGAAACATATATTTTAGTGTTTGGGTTTTGCCACATGCCTTTTTTTAGTAGTGTAGTTAGATTAGCTGAATAGTTTATATTTATAGAGGTTTGAATTATTGAACAAAGGTCGTCCTTATTGAATTGGAGGAGAGGGATTTAATATGCAATGGAGTAATAAATATCTCTATGGATGACTTACCCATTTGTATTTCTGAAAAATGTCTCCAGGTATTCTGAATGGATTGATGAATGTGAGCGTGTAAATAATTATGGCTAAATGGATGCATCTCCAGACTTATATAACATATCGCGTATATCTTGAATATAGTAATTCGATATATGGATGTTTATTTTCTTGAGATTATATCTGAAATCTGTGAGATCATCTGTAGTTTGGATGTGCACCTTCCTCATAATGTGCAATATAGGAAGCCATTTGAACAAATTCACAATATTCTTCTTTGGCATGTCATGTTCTTGGACCATGTTTGAAAAATGACTGTGATGTTCAGTCACTTAATATATCTACTACACAGATTAATTGTGTATATGACAATTAACATTGGTTGTTATTTGAAACTAGATGGATTAGTTGTGTATATAAGAATAACATTGGTTGTTATTTCAAACTAAATTTGGAATATATATGTGATGTATATATGTAGGCCAAATCTGCTATAGTTGTTGAAGTATTTAAATTTGTATTTTTTGCCCCTTGTTTTGACAGAGTATTGGGATATTGAATTTTACATGGTTTGACATTTTCAAATGTCTTGGCATGAGAGATTATGAGATTTATATCTGGAGTCCATATCTGTTATGGTTGTTACGAATAGCTACAATTTTCATTCTATGAATTTTCTCTTCTGCTCATTGTATATATACATAACACTTGCATTCTATGTGTGAAGTTGTTGTGCTAGTCAAAGGATATAAAACAATACCTGCAATGACTTCAAGTTGTATTATTGATGATATAATTGTCTGCTAAATGTCAAAAAAATTGTCAGAGGTTTCAGTGAAGGCTGTGGAATTTATGTTGCTCAGCTATCACATTGGTATATAGGATCTTGTATTGGATGGAACTTGTTTCGACGTACCCAAGAAAGTACAGTATTATTTTGATCCTTTCTAAAAACAGGGACTTACTCTCTAGTATATTTTTGCAGTCTTATTATGCATGATTGCACTTGAACTTTTGGACTTTAGCTCAACAATTGCGAGTTCGTGTGATAACACACCCGAGACATATCCTAGTGATCCCAAACCTAATTATACAAGACCCCCTTTACTGTTGGAAGTTAGTCCTCCTCCTCAACCAACCTTGCCTAAGACCGATGATATAGATTTAAATATCGATATGGCTAGTATTTTAGCAAAGGTTAATATACATGTTCCTTTCAGTATTGATATTGTATTTTTTTTTTAAATACCTTCAACACAGTCACTATTGCGACATCTTGTAGTGTCGCTCCCATCTTGTAGTTGGGCATTCAGTTTCATCGATGGATCGTCATCTGGTGTGACAACCAGAGCACTCTGAAGTTCTACAGAGATCCAGTTCAGAGGTATTGGACGAAGCACATCGAGATCCACATGCACTACATCTAGGACTTAGTACATGAGGGGATCATCGACTTACAGTTATTTTCTTTAGCAGAACAGATGGCATACATTTTCATCAAGACCTTCACTGTGTAGAAATTCCATTCTTTGTGAGGTCGTCTTGGAGTGAAGGACACAGTTTCCTAGCAACTGTAGTTCTTATTTTTACATACATTGTACCTTGAGGGGGGGGTTTCCCATGAGGTTTTCCCTCTTTCCTCACTTTATTTTCAGTGTATCTTTTGTACTTGGGTACCTAACATGGCCTCGTTGCCGAGACCCAATCTTTATTTTCACCATAGTGATGTTCAGGGGGGGTGTTGGAGTTACTTCACACAGAACTAGGATTTTTTTTTCCTAAGGTTTTTATTTGTTTATTAGTCATAATTAGTCATTATCCAGTATCCTATATTTTAGGAGAGAATATTCCACCTAGAGAATATTCTCTTTCAGTTCACACTTCAGTTTGACTAGTTGAGTTGAGTTTAGATGTT